>JABSMS010072047.1:0-40556 GCA_018902275.1 Aleiodes sp. PSUC_FEM 10030003
TCTTTCTATTTATTTTTATAAATTCATTATTTTTATTAACAACCGATATCATTGGAATTTGATTACACCTTCGACTTGAATTACTCGAGAGCGAAAATAATATCGTGAAAAATGGAAATAGTTCTTTAATGAAATAAAAAAAATGCAAAATAAAACACTTCATCTTTTCTTACGCGATAAAGAATTACCATAAATTTGATGCACTCGTGTTACTGATAATTTCTGAATTATTTATGACATGTTGATAGAGGAATAATATCCACATTATTAATTGTTCCTTTGATCCACAAGAAGAAGAAACGAAAATGTAACAAAAAAAAAGTGCATAAAACAATTTATTTCTCATAGTTGACGTAATTCTTCGTTTGTATTTCGCAAAAATACATTCCATCTCACTTCTTTAACTCTCATGAGTGAATTCAACGTCGTGCCTTCCATATACGGCAACCCCCTCACATTAGGTGAAGGAAAAAAGAGGAAAGGAAAATGGAAAAGGATAAATGTCATAGAATATTCCAGAACCACTTTTTCTCACAAAAGAAAAAAATAAAGTTTCCCAAAGAAAAACCAAAATTTTGATTCTAATGTCCTCCCCCCTCGCTCGCTCCTCCATTTCCATATTTTAGAATTTTTTCACGAAATTTACTCCAAAACTGAATAATCTAGTAGTGGAGTGAAGAAAAGAGATGAGCTGATTTTGGTTTAGAGTCAGTTGTTTAAAAATATCTCAAAATTTAATGAGATAGGCTTTTTTCCAAGGACATTTCTTAAGGTGCTTCACAAACATTGCTTTCAGAGTGAAATTGATCTATTTCATTCCATTCAGTAGTTGTCGAATAATTACCAAATTTCCAATATAAATATATATGAAATAAACATTTATCTTTTCATTACTTGGGAATGCTCGGAAATTAAAAAAAAATCTATCGAAATTGATTCAGGGACATAGATAAGGTTGAGTTAGTCATTTCATAAGATAAAAAATTTGAGCTTGTCGTTACAATATAATTATTATGTTCGTCATTTCTTTGGTGTTTTCTCGTTCATAGTAAAAAAACCCTAAAAAATTTGAAAAAAGTATATAAACTTTGATTTAAATTACGATTCGATTCCAAGTAAAAAATAAAGTCACCCACTATTCCAATCCAATTAAATATTCATCCGGAACCAATAATAATGATTTTCACAGCAGAATTACATCAATATGAACATTTTCAAAGATAAAAATGCAATTATTGAGAGTCGGCGATTTAATAGCGGGGTCAAAAAATCCTATCCCTCGCGATCTACGGTTGAAGTTGAGGAATAAGTGCCGAAACCTATGTTTATTAGCGAGTTTTCGAACCACCTTGTTGGCCCTGTTTGGTTAATTTCTGAACCAGAAGTTTTTTGGTCTATTCAGTTATAATGTTGAGACCTCTCTTCACAGAAAAATGAAGAAAATTCTTTTTTGCTTCCACTGCGACACGTACCAGAGACGCCCACGGCGACCTACAAGATCTATTCCACACCCACGCATGGAAAATCTTTTCACATTAATTAGCAATCGGTACAGAATACCGCATACATGAATAAGTGATTAACAACAATGTTTAGTGATGATTGTCACGACAGATTTGAGATTAGAATGATTGAGTCATGTCCTCGGTATCTAAAACAGTTTAAGTTAATGTCAAAACATTAAATACTAGATTGTTCTCTCATTTAGAAAAGGAAGCAACAGGAAACATCGTTCATCATACTTTAATAATAGTACAATCCATTTATGTAACTATCGTGATTTTATTTCGAGATAATTTGTGATTTAATATTTATTCTCGGTCCATTTAACGGTAATATCCAGCTTCCCTGCCTATAATACTGACTTTTGCGTCATTTCATGATATCATTACAATAACAGTGGTACAACGGGATGGGTTAATGCAATTTTTTATGGAATAACTTCAAATTTGAGGCAGATACGAAATTCTTGTCAATGTGATTATGTTAAATGCGCCATTGAATGAACAAATATAAATAAATTATGTCTATCAATTTTATCATGGAAGTTCATTCACTGGTGCAGCCTTTTAGCTGTTCATTGACTGATGCATTCACCTTATTCTAAAAAGAAAGGGACATCCAACTCATGTTTTTTTCCATCGAATAGCATTGATTTATCCCGTTTTACCACTTCATCACAAAATTTTAGGGCTTAGCAGAAAAATAGTGGAGATGAAAAAAAATAGTCAAGAACAAAATGTTCAGTATTCCAAGAAGGATAGTCTAATCGCAAGCTTTTTTTTCTCATCTCCATTATCCATAGAGATGTTTGCACTCAAATATTCATTGATGCTGCAAAATATAGTGTGATTGCTCGAGTAGATGTTTGTCATTTTTTTTTGTTGCTTTGTTTGCATGTAATAGACTCCATGGAGCCAATTTATGAGAACGTAAAACGGAAAGAAAGTGGAGACCTTCGTCGAGGATCAGGTAGGCTAGGAAAAACAAAAATGAAGAACGGGCATTTGCATTCAATTCATTATTTTTATATTTACAATTGAAATGGAAAAAAATCAAAGAAATTATCGGGTTTTCATTCAGATACAAGCGTGGTATTGACTGAAGACACAGACAGTTTCATAATCGGAGACCGAGTATGGGTCGGTGGAACGAAGCCCGGGTCCATCGCTTACATTGGCGAGACTCAATTTGCACCAGGAGATTGGGCTGGTGTTGTTCTGGATGAACCAATTGGTAAAAAATAGTGAATATTCCGAGAACCATCCGAGATAGAAGGAAATAAATATGTTTGTTTTACATTTTTTAAATCTTCAATATTCGTTAGGATATTCTACGAAGCAATGAGACTGAGTTCGATTGTTCTTCGATTTTCGTACGTTAATTCATTATTTCGAGTCAAATATCAAATATTCGAAATTTGAATATTCGAAGAGAGGAACATTATATTTTTCGAGTATTTCTTTCTATCTTGAATGACTCTTCGAAGACCTTTGAAGAAGACATGACTGAAGTTACAAAATCGAATGTTTAATTGAAAAGGTAAAAACGATGGTTCCGTTGCTGGCTCTCGTTACTTTCAATGTGCCCCGAAACATGGTATTTTCTCACGTCTAACGAGGCTGACACGTTATCCACTGCAGGAGAGCTCATTAACTTCACCAAGTGAAGTAAAATCACCACCAGTCAACAAATCAGTCTCACCATCACTAAGTAAGGACCGTTACAACTATTCCTATCGTCGCCCTTAAACGATGTACACTGCTTATCTAGATTAGTTAACGCGCCAAAAAGTGCACAGATAATGAATAAATTAATTAAGGAGTTTGGGTAGGGAATGTGTGGGCAGGTAAGACGGGAAAGAAGTCTATTATATTTTCGGATGGTTCTGAATTCGAAACGAGATTCAATCATAGTCGATAATCATGATCGATGTTTGAGAATCGATTCAGTTTTCAAATACTTTCTTTTATTTTTTAACGACTCGTCACGACAATTTTTTTTCTCCTATGTATTATTTGAATAATTACAAAAGACTTACGCGTTTTGGTATGAGGTTACGAGGAATTTCGACGATTTTCTCGTCACGTATTTGACTTATTTCCCCAAACTCCTGAATGACACATTTTTTTTATTGTTTTATTAATGAATACTTTTTAAAAATTATTCTAATCCATCAAATTTTGAAGAATTAATTGATTACTAAATTAGTTAACAGTAATTATTTTTAAATGATTCATTGTCATTAATAGATGAGTGGAAATAAATAAAGTGAATGAAAATTATTAGATGTTTCAATGACGAGTCTGAATTCATCGATTTCTCATCGAGATTTCAAAATTGGAGATCGAGTCATTGTTTCCTCGAGCCAAGGAAGTAAGACAGGTGTACTCAGGTTTCTTGGAACTACAGAGTTTGCAGCTGGAGAGTGGTGTGGAGTTGAATTGGATGAACCAGTTGGAAAAAATGATGGATCAGTTGGGGAGATAAGGTTTTAGAGAAATTCTGAATACAAAAAAAATTTTTTTTCAATTATTTAATCAAAATTCTATCATCTCGAGAATTTGATGAGATAGGAGGCTTATCAAGCTGAATTCTGCCGGAAAAATTCAATGAGCCCTTAACACGACTGTTATTACTTTCCTATCTCATCAAGTTGTCAAGAAATTCCGTGGGAATAGTAATAGAATACATTGAGATTTTTTTTGTCAAATGGAAACTGATTTGAAAGAGGAACTGACTTTCAAAATTTTATTGATTTCAATGGAAAAATCATAACAAATCCATTTTGGCCCAATACTTTACAAGACATTTACTGATGAAAGGATAGCAAACTTGCAGAATTTTTTTTTCAATTATACATCAATTACTTATTGTTTCGATTTTTGGTATTTTTCGTTTCATTGGTATTATCAATTACTCGGTTTTATATTCCATTCCATGCCTGCTTTCCACCTCGTTTTCCACTCCTCTTTAACCTGCATCGTATTCGTTCACGACTCAAGAAAAATTCCAGTCAGTACAGACGGCCCATTGTGTGAAACCTTAGGATAAAATAGGATTCGAAATGAATAGATAATATTAACACGCACTGTAGCGGCTAAAGTTTTTTTTACATAGATTCATGAACAAAAAATGAAATACTTTCAATATTTTAGATATTTTAAAAACTATTTAATTCATCATTTTGCTGATTATCTTGAAAAGATAATGGGACAAAATTGATTTTCCATATTAAAATCTTTTTCGGTGCAAGTTTGTCGATCTTTCCAATTAAATGAATAAAATTTAGACCATCAGTCAACTTCATTTCTTTTTATTTGACGAAGAATATTCTATATTTTTTGAATAAACTACGTCCTCAGGTACTTTGAATGCCAAATGAAACACGGCCTCTTCGCCCCAATACACAAAGTCTCTCGTTCACCAAGCAGCAAGAGATCCTCCATGTGTGTTATCCACAAGCCTAGTGGTGCAGCTTTAAATTCTTCATTACGTAAAGCAGGATCAAGAGAATCACTAACATCAGTTTCGAGTGTAGCATCCACGACGATGAGCAGCAGAGGAGCAACGACAGCCAGGGTAAGATTCGCGGATTGAGCAGTCGTCAGGGACCATCAGAGGAGATTTTCGTTTTATTTTTTCCCCCTAGCGCGTGAAAATAAATTAAACATCGTAGAATATTTTTTTCTCATGAGCCAGTTTTTCCCAACTCCCCAGTTTATGCTTCGTGCACTGTTTTTTGTTTGTGTAAATAAATGGACCGTAATTTTTTTTTATATAACACAATTTGCCATTCCAGAGGCCTCGAGCATCCACACCTGGTCAGAGTACCCTCCAGGTGAGCTACTAATATGTTTATAGCCTCAGAACTTCTCATCTTATTCTTAGAAGAATTTCTTAGCTGAATTGAATAAAGGAATGAAGAATAATCTTTTTTCTGTACACCGTTAACAAAACATTTTTTATTAAGTTGACAAAACATATTTTCCAAATTTTTCTTTCGGAAACAGCATATTTGATAACAAGGGAAAAAAGATATTCCGATCTGAAGCCTGTATAGAGCTTAATCTCTCGAGAATTTTCAAAACTTCATAATCAAAAATAGTATATTTCGCTACAAGAACTGGAAAATTGGTTTCGGCCTTTGCTAGAGTTGTACAGTCGCAAGAGCCCAAATAATTTTCCTGTCCATCTAACGAACAACATTTTTCCAGCGCATGTAAAGAAAAATCTTATTTCTTCATTCTTATAATTCTAAAAATGAAAACTGTAGAATTATTCATTTGCTTGTTATTTTGAGGCGTTGTTGTATTGTTTTGAGTAAATCTCGTCTAACTGTATTATTTCTGTTGAAATAAATGGATAAATAAATTATTCAAAACATAGAGTAGATGGGAAGGAGATTAGCATTGAAGCTTTTGCGTTATTGTCCTGTTCCTTTTCTCTTATAAAAATAATTTCATGCTATTATGGTATTTTCGTCATGTGAATTGCATACCAGGGTACAAAAAAAATTGTTACGAAATTTCTAGGAAATGTTGAAGGAAAAGCAACAGGAGATTGAGATGCTGAAGAAGGAAAGAGACTTAGAAAGAGAGAGGATTACTAAGGCTGCAACACAAGCTGACAATGCTGAGCAGTCGATAATTAATTTGAAACAGGAGTATGATAAGGTAGATGTTTCTTTCAGCGTCTTCATAATGTTGATGTTTCTTTTTCATCTCAATTTAAAGATGTGCGAGTTTAGGAGAAGTTATGGAAAATTGAGAGAATCACATGGATTATGTTTTCAATATCGCAAGAAGATTTCATTTATCATTTTCCACGGAGATATTACAAATTTGTATCCACTCATTGAACTCCAGCTAACTTGATTGATTATTTTCTCGGTTGAAAATTTACTGAATCCCCGAAAAATTTTACTGCATTTCTTGCATGGCATTGTAAAGATCAAGCTTTCGTTTTTTATCAATTCTCAATAATTTCTTCGAAATTCGCTTAACATCTTCTTGTTGAATAGGAGAATTCTCTTCATTGATTTTTTGAACCGTGAATATTTCATTTATAGAGAAATATTTACTTTTGCAATAATGACAACAAAATTTCATCAGTTTCACCGAAAATAATTGAAAAATACCTCTGAAAAATATTCAATGAAAACCACTTAACAAAAATAAAAACTGCAAAAAATCCAAACCACCCACAATGTTTAAGGAATGAAAATAAAAAAAATACAGATAAAGAATGCTTAAAGTAGACTTTGTTTCCATTTATTTCCATTGAAAATTTTCCTCGAATTCAATCACTTTCTAATGAGGTTCATTTCCCCTCAGTTTCCTCTGTATGTAGTTTTCAACAGAATACGAGAATATACAACTCAACAGAAGTAACTGAATTGAAGGAGATTTATTTTTAAAAAAATAAGAAAATTATGATATCTCTTACTATTTTAATATGGATTTTTCGATGAATAGTATCGAGAAGAAATGGAGAAGACTATCGTTGAAACCCAAGCAACACTCTCTCAGCTGTTAGAGGAGAAAAATAATCTCCATTCACAGTTGGATGAGGAAAGACAAAAATGTGAAGACTTGTTATTCAGATTTGAAGAGGAATCACTGAACAAAGAAGACATCCAGGTAATTTTCAATGAGAAACAACTAGACATGCATTTATATCGTCGCTCTAGAATCAAGAGGGCGTAAGTTTCATTTTTTCTCGGTGAATAATAAAAGGGCTTAAGTCAGTATTCTTATGAAAAAATGAATGAACATTCAATTTTTGTAGATTTTTAAAAAAAGGCACTTACGCCTTTTTGACTCTAGAACGACCATATCATAATTATTCATTTTTGGAGATTGAAATTTCGATTTTTCTTAGCTAGGTATTTTATGACCTTCAGCTTTTTTCTTTTGGTGATGGTTCAGGAATTTTCCATTCAATTTTTCAAAGAATTATTATTGAATTTCAATATTTTTATTTTTAGGAAGCTTGTGCTAACGAATTTCCATTTTTTTCTCTTTTTTTTCTTATTTTAGAAGGAAAAAACTGCCCAGAGCGTGAGTATTGACATGGAGACACTGTTTTTCTGCACTGCATTCACTGTCATCACACTAATTGTCACTAGAAACATCAGATGCTTGGGCAGAAAATTAATATTTAAATAAATAAGAACAAATATGCACTCATTTTCGCTGTAGATTCACCTAAAAAATGTCTAACATTCATTTTGGTTTGCAAAAAAATTACTGATGGAAAAGAAATGTTATAACGTTGATTTCTGACATTGATATAATTCTTCTGTTCTTTTTTAAATTTATATTGTTTGTAAATTTTGCATGAGTTTTGTTCATTTGTGTTAATTATTTATCGAAAGGTTTTTATGTTAACTTTTTGTAAGTTTAAACGTCTGCAAATAATAATATTGCGTTGAATGTAATAGAATGTTTATTTTCATTTCATTTTCTTCAAAATCTGATAATACTTTTCATTAATAACACACGTTTAATTTATAAGGTATTATTAATCAATTATGAAAAAATAGGTGGTGAATCTCCAGAATGAAGAGAGAATCAAAGCGCTCGAGAGAGAACTTTCCGAGGGGAGAGAACGAATTATGCAATTGGAAAGGGATAATGTACGTTTATTCGAAACTGAAGAGGAACTGGCGAAGTTGAAAGCGGAAACTAGTAATTTCGCAGGTATTTAAAAGCATTTCCCTTTTATTCTTATTAATTATTGTTCCCTCATAATTTTCATCGTTTTCAGAGTTAGAGAACAGGAATCTTTGCTTGGAAGAGGCAAAAATCACTCTCGAAAATCAAATGCTGGAACGGAACAATACGATTACTGAATTATCCTCTCAAATCTCTGAATTGCAACAGAAATTGAAAAATCGAGAGGAAGTTGAGGAATCAAATATTGAAAAGCTCTCTGAAGACTTAAGAAGAAACATCGAAGAAAAGAATTTATTAATAAGTAAAATAACTGAGGAAAATGCTGTGAAAATTCAAGCAATGGTTCAAGAAATTGAAAAGCTAAAAGAAATCATTGAAAATCTTACGAAAGAAAATATGAAATCCTCTGAAACGCAACAAATCGAATTAAAAAAATTATTGTTAGAAAAAGAGAATTCGTCGCTTGAAAATTTGAAGAAAATTGCGGAGTTGGAAAAACTGATAATGGAAAAATCGCAAAAAATTGAAGAGGAGAATGAAAAATCGGCGAAAGTTAATGAGAAAAATTCGGAGTTGGAAAAATCGTTGCAAAATTTCGATCTCGAAATGAAAAATCTGAAGAGTGAAATAAAGGGAAAAGATGAAAAATTAGAAGAAAATTTGAAATTCATTAAGGAATTAGAGGAAAAATATTCGACAACTTGTCATGACCAGAAAAATAATTTAACGGAAATAGACAAACTCAGGGAATTGTTGAAAAATAATTCAGCAGAGAATGAAAAATTGGTTGAAAAATTAGATAATAATTCTGGAAAATTTGTGAGCTTGAATGAAGAAATTGATTCATTGAAATCTCAATTAATTAGTAAAAACGAAAACATTGAGAATATGATTGAAAAAATAACAGAATTAAATGATGGTATTACGTTTTTCGAGCAGACTAAAACTAATTTGGAGAGTGAACTAAAAATGTACGAATCCAATATATCGGAGTTGAATAAAAAATTGAAATTTTCGGACGAAAAATTTCAGAGAACAATTTTAGAAAAAGAAAAATTGGAACAAGATATTTCCCGCATGATGTCAAATTCAGAAGGAGCTTCTGAAGAATTGCAAAAGTATAATGAAGAATTGAGAATTAAAGAGAAGGAGAATGCGAAATTGAAAGAAATGATTTTTGAATTAGAAAATTCAGTGGAAAATTGGAAGGAAAAACTGAAAGAAAATGAAGAAAACATTGGAAAGATGACTGGAAAAATTAGAGAATATGAGGAAAATGAGAGAAAACTGATGGAACAGTTGAAAAAGAGCGAAAGCCATTCAAAAAGTTTAGAAGAAAAACTCAAGGAAAATGAAAAAAATTGTGAAAATCTCGGCAGAAAACTCCAAGAGAACGAGGCAGATATTCAAAAAATGAGTGAAAAATTAAATGAATATAGGAATAGTTTCACTGAAATTCAGGAAAAATTGAAGCGAAGCGAAGAAAATTGCGAAAAACTATCGCAAATTTCTTTAGAGAGTGAGAAAAATATTACCAAAATCCAAGAAAAATTAAAAGAAACTGAGGAAAATTCTAGCAAAATAATTGAGGCAAAGAATTTGATGATTAGAGAATTGGAAATGAAAGTTGGAAATTTCGAGGAAAATTCTGTTACATTAGTAGGTAAAAACGAAGAACTAATCAAAACAATTTCAGAGCTTGAAGGAGAAAATAAAACACTAGCAAAAAAAATGGAACACTTAGAAATGGACAATAAAGAGACAAGGGAATCTGAAACGAATTTGAAATTAAAAATTGAAGAATTGAATGAAAAAATTAAAGAAATGATAGAAAAGTTGAGTGAAGAAAATTCTAAATTTTCTGACGTTTCAAGCACATTGGAAAATACCTCGGAAAATTATGAGAAATCACAGAAAATGGTGCAGGAATTAAACAACGAGATTGTTTCGCTCAAATTAGAATTGGATTCTTCCAGAGAAAATTTAACGAAAATGGAAAAGCTCATCCAACAAAAGGAAAAGGAAAATTCAGAGCTTTCAAAATCGTTAGAAAAACTGGATAGCAGTGTAGAAAATAATAAGAAGTCGCAAGACACAATCGAAGCATTAAATTCTGAAATTTCATCCCTAAAATCGATACTAAGCTCAACATCAGATGAAAATTCTGAAAAAATTAAAAAACTTGAGGAAGCATTGGAACAAAAGAATTCAGAACTTGAGAATTTGAATGGAAAACTTTTAGAATTGACTGAAGCAGAGGATAGACTTCATATTTTAGATTTGGAGAAATCGAAAATTGATGGACAACTTGAAAATTTAACGAGAGAAAAATCTGCAAATGAAGAAAAATTGAAAATTATAGAAACTGACAATGAAGAACTTAAAAATTCGGTGAATCAGAAATCAAAAATGATCGATGAACTTGTGGGAGTGGTTGAAACATTGAAAGCTGCCGAAAATGAATCAATTAAAAGTGTAGAGTTCGAATTTTCTCAAAAGCTCAAAGAAAATTTAGATAATAGTTCAAAAATAAGCGAAGAACTCAAAAATACCAAAATAGCAAATGAAACTTTGCAAATGGATTTACTTAAAATATTAGACGAGAAAGAAAGCTTGAAAAAAGTCATTGAGAATTCAGAAAGAAAGATGAAAGAATTGGAATCAAAAAATTCATCAAACAATTCTGAATTTAATTCAAAAGTTCAGAAAATTGAAGGGGAAAACTCTCAATTGATAATAGAAAAGCAAAAAATAGAACGGAAAAATATTGAGATAAATTCGCGGCTCTCCGAAGCATTGGAGGAAATTAAAAAATTAAAAGCGAGTTCCAACAATAATTTAAGTGAAAAAATTGAACAAAAAATTGAGAAAAATGGAGAAACCGATAACTTGAAAATTATTCTACAGGAAAATGAAACGTTCAAAGGTCAAATTGATTTTCTGAATTCAGTGATAGTAGACATGCAAAAAAAAAATGAAACTCTAAAACTTAAAATTGAAGTTTTAGAAATGGGATTGCCAGCTAATGAAGCAGACGATTATTCGAGAGAAACATTAAATAAAGTTTCGACACCAAGAATGTTTTGTGATATCTGTGATGAATTCGATCTTCATGAGACTGAAGATTGTCCCAAACAATCTCAGGATTTTGAGATTGAGAAACCAATTAAGAAAACGCCAGTGAAAGCTCCTATTGAAAGAGCTTACTGTGATCACTGTGAAATGTTTGGACATGACACAGCTGATTGTGATGATGCAGAAACGTTCTAAATACTCAAATTAATCCAATTAAGGCCAATCCCATAGTTCTTACTGAGCTTTGCTTGCCAATAGACAGTAATTATTATGATAGAAAATTATTTGAGAGTTCTAAACGATAATAATTCATTGAATTTTTCAAAGTATATTTTTATATCTTGTTGAATTATCATAAAACCTTTGTGCTTTTGTGTCTTCCAATTTGATTTTTATTTTCTCTTTAATCATAATTACTGTCTGATTGAAACACTTTTATTTTTTTTTTTATTTGAAGACTGCTGTTAATTTAGATCCTGGTTTTAAGGATTGAAGAAAAAGTTCTTGTTTTATCTTTTCATCATTATTCTGGGAAGAAAAAGATAGTGAAATTGTGTGGATAGATATAAGATATTTAATATTTATTACCACTAAAGTGTACATAGAAAAGAAAAACTTGTTCTGATCTTCCTTACGCACGAAGAATTTGTTAAAATAATTTCAAAGAATCGAATTTGCACAAAAGAAAGTTTGGCAAAAGTTTGTCAATAAAATATGATTTATTTAAGAGCTTAATGACAAACTTATTTTTTACCTTAATTTTTTACTTAAGTTTCCTTAATCTAGGCCTTCTTTCTTCTCTTTTATCGCATCCTGAAAGTAAGAAAAAGAAGTCAACTCTCATCATTTATCCTTGATAAATTATAGAATAGAGTGAATTATAAATAGAATGAAATGATATACCTTGAACCTTTCTTCGAACAACGATAATTCGGCAATCAAATCAGTGATTGCGTGCATAAATGCTTCATGTGGCGTGTAGTCGGAAGTTGTTTGAATTCTTATGACGAATTTGTGCTCCAACGGATGAGGAACTTTGTAACCAGCAAAAAGAACATGAGGATCTTTCAATAATTGACTGGAAAAAAGAAAAAAATCATTGTTTTAACCATTTCGCTAAACATTGAAAACTTTTTATTTTGAAGATGAGGAAGTTAGTGTTTTTCGATGATTTTGCTGCAAAATACAATCCATTGTGGTTCAATAATGTTCGGGATAACGTGCACAATTTAATTAGCTATTTCTATTTCTTCGTTGTAAACTATGTCGCTATAAATGATTTCGTACTTTCTACCAATGCCTTACTTTCTGATCATGTTTCCAAGTGTATGATCCTCTTTGTTGACCGTGAAAATCGCAGCATTTGGCACTTTAGTATCCTGTTCCTTGATAATCCTGCGGGAAGAAAAGTTCAAGATATTATCATAGCTACACGTATGGAAAAATTCGATGGATGGTCCCTATCTTTTTCACCAATCGATGATTTTTTCCAGTACAGTTATTCTAAAATGTCATCTTTTGTTATTATCAGTAATGCATATGAATTGCAATAGTTGCATTATTATTTTGTGCCGCTCAATTTTTAATTTTCTCCACTCATTTGAAATAATGTGTAGACTAACCTCAATTGTAGCTAAAATAACTTAAATATTCAATGATCTCAAAACAACTTGAAATAGGTTATTGAAAACTCACTTTTTCTCTCCATCATAAAGAAGAAATGATTCGAATGTCGGTGGCGCATTCATCTTTCAAAATAATTAGAGAATTTTTTGAAAAGAAAAAAGAAAAACAACATTCGTAGTGCTTGCAGTGATTCGCCGACTCTCTTTTACGATGTATACAGTCGAACTGGACAAAGTGTGATCTTCCGAAGTCAAAATTCACATGTTGTAGCATAGAAGCCGAATATTTCCGAAGATCGCTCTTTAGCCAGTTTGACAACACATACAAATATATTCTATGACGTCATATGCAGCCGATGATATCCGGAAGAAGCCGAGAATAATCATAGTAGTCCAACCCTGAAGACTCTCCAACTCCTCAGTTGTCAAAATGGCGGGCGAAGGTTCAGCAAGTGTTAACCCGAATGCTGAAATTGTGCGTGGACAAGCGTTTGAGGTTGGTCCGAGGTACACAAGCCTTGCATATATGGGCGAAGGTGCTTATGGCATGGTCGTGTAAGTTTGAAAAAACTCATATTATCACCAAGTACTCCGAAGAAAACCGCACCTTCCTCTCACCTCTCACACTCAAACTAAGTACAAAAGAAAAATTTTAAATAAACAAAACGGATGTTCTCACAAATGAACCTTGGATTAATTAATTGTTCCTACGTTTTTTTTCACCACTAATAGTCCTATCCATAGAATGATTACTCTCCTCACGACAATTCCGATAAAACTACTCGGTCGATTTATCTAGATTTGGCGGTAGATTTGAATTATCAGAGTTGTGTCACACCCAATTTTAGATTTTGAGAGTTTGAGGAATTGATGAAACTTAGTATTTCTTAGAAATAAGTATAGAGGAAGTAATTCAGTGTTTTTTACAGGTCCGCTTATGATAATGTGACTAAGACGAAAGTAGCTATTAAGAAAATATCACCGTTTGAGCATCAAACATACAGCCAAAGGACTCTGAGGGAAATCAAAATACTCACGAGGTTTAAGCATGAAAATGTAATAATCCAATTATATAATCTGTATTACTAATGTTATCGAGAAAGTATGAGGGTGGGCATGGTAAAATTGACCTCTGGTGTAAAATGGACCTCCATTGGTTAAAGGTTTAAAAATTAATGGGAAAATTTCTCCGGAACAATTGAAAAATCTGCAATTTTTTCTTAAAGTGTTCTATTGTTATCATTAATATTTATTAAAGATTCAATGGAATTCGAATAAATTAATAATAGAATATTTGTGTCCTTCTTGACAGATAATAGATATAAGAGATATTCTTCGGGCACCAACAATAGACCAAATGAAGGACGTTTACATTGTCCAATGTCTGATGGAAACTGATCTATACAAATTGCTTAAAACTCAAGCAATAAGCAATGATCACATATGTTACTTTCTTTACCAAATATTACGTGGATTGAAGTACATACATTCAGCAAATGTCCTTCACAGAGATTTAAAGCCGAGTAATTTATTGTTGAATACCACTTGTGACCTTAAAATATGTGACTTTGGTCTTGCCAGAGTTGCCGATCCTGATCACAACCATGCTGGCTTTCTTACTGAATATGTTGCAACAAGGTGGTACAGGGCGCCGGAAATCATGTTGAATTCGAAGGTAAAAATTTAACAATCCAATATTAGATTGCGCAAAACTTAAATTTTAAAATTTTTGAGAATCCATCAACTTCATTAAGGCTGATTATTTTTTTCTTTTATTTGAATTCTCAGGGATATACTAAGTCAATAGATATTTGGTCAGTTGGCTGCATTCTCGCTGAAATGCTTTCAAGACGTGCAATATTCCCTGGCAAACACTACTTAGATCAGTTAAATCACATTCTTGGTGTTCTTGGATCACCTTCACCGGAAGACCTTGAGTGCATTATAAACGAGAAGGTGAGTTAACATATTTGCATTATATTTCCAGTTGTTATATCAATTATCGACACGATTACTCATCATTGTAATTTCATCAATGAATTCTTACGAGGTAAAAAACATTGCATAGATTTTCATTTATGATTTATCGATCAACACTATGCAATAGATACTTCTTCCGAGGCAGAATTCCATGGACAGTCTCAGCAAAAATTTAACTTATCGCTGAATTTGGGCAATATCTCGCGTTCACATATTTCAATATTCAGCAAAATTTGATAATACTTTGGCGAGGGCTATACCTATTCTTTAATGATAACAATAATTTCGCAAGAATTATTAACAATTTTTTTAATGATTTATTTAAAAAGATCTAATTAAAAAAGTCACTAAATTGGAAGGAGAAAAAATCTCGAAAATTTTCTTTTTGATTGAGAATTTCTCTTTTTGATTGACAAAAATGTGTAAATCATTAATTGTCACTGAATTTTGTCACAGGCACGCAGTTACCTGCAATCATTGCCGTACAAACCCAAGGTGCCATGGACCTGTCTGTTTCCAAATGCTGATCCACGTGCCCTCGATTTACTCGACAAAATGCTAACGTTTAATCCAAATAAACGGATCGTCGTCGAGGATGCGCTTGCACATCCTTATCTTGAACAGTATTATGATCCCGCTGATGAGGTAAGCTTATTAATAAATTTATGTAATTAATTCTATAATTTTGAGATCAAATTTTTAGTTGTCGTTATTCGGAGGATATTCAAATTTTAATTTGAAAAATATTTTTTCATAATATTAGATGACTGATGTAAATCAGTTTGATTTTGTAATCAATTTTTATGAAATATTCCAGAAACGCTATGGAAAACCCAAAAAATAATAGAGGTTCATGCGTAATAGATCTCGATTAATAATTTTAGACAATTATTAAAAAAATAACTACGCATATCTCTTAAGAAAAAAAATTGCTCATCAAAAAATGTTGAAAATTATTATTTGTTTTTTTTTCCAATAGAATCTTGAAATTATTCAAGAAGACGAAATTCTTACGAAAAAATATGTACAAAATTGTCTCGGAAAGTACATTTACAAGCAATTCTAAGAATTAATTGAAAAAGATTTAATTTTTTCAAAATTGTTTTTTTATAATTTTCATTAGGAATTTTTCCTGCCTTCTCAGTCATACTATTTAACAGATTTTCTCTCGAAAATTTTCTCAAAGAAACTATTTCCTCCGACGTGAAGTTTAGAATATTAAAAAAATATTTTTTAATGGTAATTTTTGATCAGAGAAAATATCATTCATATTAAAGTTCATAATTTTTTTTTTTCAAAGCCGGTGGCGGAAGAACCTTTCAAATTTGACATGGAACTGGATGATCTTCCAAAAGAAGTGTTAAAACAGTACATATTCGAAGAAACTACTCAATTTTCACGAAACCAAGAGAATGCCATGTAGTCGTACATACAATGCACTTAACTGACGTGTAATTACCACTCAGACTCACCAAAGCGCAGAATCAATGATGAGCAGAGCCCAAATAAAAGAATTAAGGTTCATCATTAAAACCGTCGCCGAAATGAATTACCAAGAAAAAAAGAAAATAATTTTTTTTTAAATTTGCTAAAACTAATTTGAAATAATGTGTGTATATGTGGAGGGAAGAGTATTAAAAAAAGAAGGAGAAATCATTTTCCACTGGAAAAATATAAATGTTCCAAGAATCAATCAATTTTTTTGACGTACAGAAAAAACAAACACGAAAGATAATTAAGGAACGTTATACAACTTACTGTTTTATTTTTATTTTCCCTTAGGATAATGAATAATTCAACAATTTATTTTTCTCCATGGAAAAAATTCAATTGTTGATTCATGTGCTGTCTGTGATTTTATAATCAACCAACTAGAAGTGGAAAAAAGAATAATCAATGAAGAGAATGTGTAACGAATCGTTTGCATTTAAAAAAAAATTATCGGCGCTTTTTTTATTGAAATTTGAAGAGTAAAAGTATTGAAAATATTTTTCCTGAATAACTGAACTGTTATCATTATTATTCAGAATTTTTGAATCAATTTACTCCAGTAAAATACAAAAATTGATCAATTTTTTAAAATGAATCTTCTCTTACCAGAATTTTAATCAATAAAAAGGAAAAAACAAGGATTTTCGTTTACGTCACCGAAATTTTAGGAAAGAAAGTAATCTAGTAAAATAATTTTATCAATTAACTGAACAGGAAAAACGATTGAAAATCTGTTCTTTACCTTAATGTGTGAATAATTGTAACTTCAATCAATTCCTTTCTGAATAATTAAACAAAACAACAAAAAATAAGCTAAAAAATACAAAAAAAAAGAACGAGATTTAATAATAATCATGAATTTCTTCCATTCCATTTTTCAATTTTTTTTGTGTAATTAATTCGTCCAGTGATTCCTCATTGTTAATGTGCATTTAATTCTCTAAGGAGAACAAAAATAAATGAAAAAAAATTATTAATATATCTATATGTATCGATCATCTCAGGCTATTTATCGACTCGTAACTTTTTTCTGTGTGAAACGAGGCAAAAACGAATGAGAATGTCGTGGCCGTTCTTGTGTATTAATTGATTGAGGAAAAAAAGTTCTCAAGGTTTTGTAGTTTTATTGGATTTTATCTGGAGAACAGTTGGAGATTATCAATTGATCGAAAATTTCAAAAGCAGATTTCTTTATTTTTTGCTTAAGGATCTTTTTTTATTTTTTCTTTCTCCAACTCAATTTTCTAATGCAAATTATTGAAATTAAATCAAGGAATTTTGTGTTGATTTTGGAATTTCCTTGGAAGATTTTCTGTAAATATTGAAGATGGAAGATATATGTATATATATATATTTATATGTTTATCTCTCATTGTTCTTCCAGAGAAAACTCCATTTAATCCAAAATTCGTTAAAAATAAAAGATTAATTAATATCACTAACTATCGAATATCTTCTGGCCTAATATACTTAATCGTTATGTGTATTTGTTGTTGCTGAAGTGATATCTCAATATTTCGGAAAATCTTCAACCAAAACTTAGCATGAAAAATGAATATTAAAGAGTCAACTATTACATCTATGAATTTTCCAGTGTTTGAATTTCATTAGCAGATTGACAAGAAATTCCGTAAACATAGAGACAGTGAACGATAAAGAAAGAGAGAGGGAGAGAAACGTAGAAAGATTGAGAGGCACATAGAGTAGCGATTCCACTAATTCCATGAAAAACCAAATTTTTAAAGAAGCTTGCAATTTGCACAGAATTAATTTTTTTAAAAAAGCAATAATGTTCAAAAAGTGAAGGAGAATTCAAAAAGTTTGAAAATTTGAAGAGTTAGTTTGTTGGCTGCATTCATAGAATCTGAAAGAAAAAACAAAAAAAAAACTTTTTCGTAAAGACTAAAAAGAAACCAATGTGCTGCCTTCGAAATTCGATGAAAAAAGTGAGAAAAACTAAAGAAACTAACAATAAAGAATTAATTTAAAAAAAAATAAAACCCAAGTTCAGATTTTTTAAAAAAAGCGAGCAAGAGAGAGCGAGAGAGAGAGAGAGAGAGCAAGAGAGAAAGAGAGAGAGGGAGGGAGAGCGAAAGAGAGAGTGAAAAAATAGATCGTAGCCTGGATGTAGTATGTAAAAGGGTTAAAAATGTAAAATCAATCGAACAAAGGATGAAAGATGAATTTAAAGAGAATAACAATGGTCAGCTTCTGAACAATACTAGAGATGTTTAGATATAAAAAATGATAGCATGAATAATAAAAACTTGAATTAATTAACAGGCGAATGATCAAAGTTGACTAAGAGTACCTTGAGATACTAGAAAGTAGTGATTAGATGTTAAAAATGAATTCATCAATAGTAATTTTGATTCGGGCGTCTTCCCAGGACTGTGTGCCAGTTGTTTCAATTCTCTTTGTTAATTGAAGATGAAGAATATTTTCCTCAAACCCTTGGTGATAGGAAAATAATTATTGAATACAAAAAGTATTTGTCTTTTCAAGCTGAAAATCCACGAGTTAACCATTTTTCTTCATTTCCAATGGGTCCCCTACAAATTCTCTTCATAAATAAATAAAAAATCCCACGTACGCACGAGAAGTGTATAAAGGATGAGTGTTTCAAAGATTTTATGGCACAAAAATGTATAATTTCTTTCGTTTTTTCAATAATTCATATGGTTATCAAATTAAGATTATTGAATAAATGGCAATGAGAAATTGTCAATTAAAATTACGAAGATTAAAGGAAATCTATGAATGTAGCTTTGAGTATTTCGCGCACTTGCAGTCATAATTGAGAAATACGGGTTCTATTTTTTTTCCAATAGAGAGAAGACTTGGAAACTCTTCTTTTTTCAGAATAATTTCGTTTATTGGAGATTAGATTAATTGTTTTCAACCAAATGAATGACGTGAATTAAACAATCTCTTTAATGAAATTTCGTTCAATATTTTCCTCTCACAAATGAAGAAAAAGAAATTATTGTTACTCAATGTGAATTGTATATGTATTTTAGAAAATTAATTGTCAATTTTCTGTAATGACAAAAAAAATTGCATTATTCAAAGTATTATTGTGCTAAATAAGATTAAAGTGGTTTTATTGACCAATTAAATTCATTATCTGTATTTATTGAATGATTTATTTCTCATCATTAACAGATTATTTATTATTAATTGATTGATGCTGAAAATAACATTTGTTGGACTTCTTATTTATCATGAGTTTTGAATCTCTCAAATTCAATTCAAATAGTGTATTAAAAAATTTCATTCAGAATTATCATAATCAAATTTATCATTTTTCACTTCTATCCTCAAGGGTGATCTCTCTCTGTTTTGATGGCCGAGTCGTGATCGTAAATCACCTTTAATTAAGTTTCTAGAATTTCCGCTGGAAAAAGAAAGAAATTAGTTAATTTTGCCGTCAAACAGATTTTGTTCTTATTGCCGAGAGAAATAAATCGTCTTTTCTCACCTATCAGACTGTGAATTATCACTTTGATTATTATAATTAAGCCTCGCCCAAACAGTGGAAGCTACTCTAGGTTTTGATCGGGACACTACTTTGATGACACTTCCCTTTGGTCCTTGAATTTCTTTTTCAGAAACTTCACTGCTACCAGAATCAGATTCGTTTTCTTCCTGGAGCTCTTCAATTTCCTCATTTTCCTCTTCCAGTTCGCCCTCTTCCTTTTCAGAATCCTCCATTACTATCTCCTCATCTTCTGGCTCCTCCTCTTCCTCCACTTTTCTGGCTCTATACCTTTCAGGATTGTTGGTTACAATAACTTGAATTGCTTCTCGAAACACTGAAGGTGGTTTTCTATTTCCTAAACGAGACCTCAAGTCTGTACTTTCTTCCTGTAACTTGAAAGAAGAAAAGCAACATTAAAAACTGAAATGAGAATTTAAGCATTTAAGATCATAAAGTGTTGATCTTTAATTACGAATATTTCGATAAATATTGCATAATTAATTAAATTTTGCATATGAATAATTGTAAAAACTTTACTTTTCTGGAGAATTGTTTGAGTTTCTTCTTCCTAACTTTTTCCTCTTCATCATCAGCATGCATCCTCATTCTTGGAATTTTACTACGTTTTGCCCAGTCTTCTTCACTGTCCTCAGTCTCTGATTCTTCAGAACTGATAACCTCTGCGCTCGATTCCTTCTGTGTTTTGAATCCAAGCCTCTCCTTTATACTTCCTCGTTCTGAAGCTCTAACATTCTCTGAAAATGATTCTCTTGGCTCCGTATCTTTTCTATTTACATAATTGTCCTCAACATTTTCTGAAGTGCCCCAATTCTCCGATAATTCACCCCACGGATTCTTTTTTTTTTTCGTTCCATCTCCATCATTTTCATTTGATTTTCTACTTTTCACGCCACGTAATTGTTTGTACTCTCTTTTCCTACTTTCTGTCAATATTCCTCTCACTCCTGCGAAATTTGGATTACCATATTTTCTATAATATTCACTCTTTCTTTCAGCTCTCGGCTCTTTTCTATCAGCTCTTGTTGCAAATCTAAGGAAAATCTTTTTCGATTTCGCAGAGTCAATTCCTTTCCGCCATAATCCTGATGGTAATGGTGGCTCAATGTCTTCTAAATTGATTGTGTTTTCATTATTTTTGTCGTCAATTTCTATCAAGCTATTGTCATTGGAAAACTTGTCTCTCCCCGTCTCCTCTCCTTCTGGTAGACCGATGATTTTTTTTGAAAGCCCTAATAAAGCCCTGGCTGCAGAAATGTTGTCCAGCCACACGACATTACCTAATAAAGAACTTTTTGTTAGCACAACAAGAAATTTGGTAGTAGACTGGTAAAATCGAATCAGTTAATTTTTTTCTGGAATCAGTTTATATGAGACATTTCAAAATCTACCGAGCGTTGAGATAGTTCTTGTTGTCTTGACTTTTTGCTTCCGAATAGAAGTTTTATTTTCATGTGTTTTCCTTCAATCCCCTGATTTTTTTATTGGAAATTACTTAGAATAATGAAGCATTGATAAATTATGCCCAGAAAACAGAATTTCACTACTTCATTAAAAAAAATTTGATTCATCTTTTAAGACATGTCACTAAGCTATGATACTAAACTGATGCTACTCACAAGAAGTGTCATTAATCCACTCTATTGATGCTGGTGCATAATCCTCAAAGTATTTAAAAACATCTTTAGTACTCATCTCTTCGGTTCCTCTAATGTGAATCGCATTGAGTCTGATGTGTTTGCTATCGTCGTTTTCTTCAGCAATGCCCATGCTGTGGAAGAAATGTTTTTAAATTTAGATTTGAAATGGAAAAAGAAGTAAATAATTAGAATTGAAAATCAAATGGTGTTACGAGAAGAGTTGAATCAACCTAGGAATTAATTCTACGAAACTATCTCCGAACCAAGACGAAACATGGAAACTTCAATGCAAACGTTTTTCTACAACAGGATGAAACCTAAAACATCGGCGTATAAAAATCGCTGCATTGCATTCAGAGATGTTTTCACGTACTTTAAACAAAATCGACTTAATTTCATTTACTATTTCGGAACTGAACGGATAAATAAATAATTTATACACAAATAATAAATTGATGATTTCAAACTTTTATAAAAAAAACGAAAAATATCGACCTCGAGTATAAATCCTCATTTTCAATGACTGTTTTTTTCTTCTCTTTCAGGCCAAATCTTTTAGCCCTCTCTTCCATTTTCTTTTGCTCCTCTTTACTGAATATATCGATTCCAGTTGTAAATGTACCACCTTTATTCTCATATCGAGTCTCAACACCAAACAGATCATCCTCAATGATTCCTTTATCACTGTCACCAGTTTCACCAATGTTATCTTCACGGTTCTTCTCTATAAATATGGAGTCAATTTCCATTGGTTCTTCATCCACATCTGCCATGATTAATATTTAATAAAATGATTCGAAAAATTATTTTTAGCAATTGAATTAATTGTTTGATTCCGTTTTTCACAATTGGGACTCCACAAACAGTTTTAAAGGTTAGCAGCCTCCATTTAATTTTCTAGTTGCTATTGGGTTGACGCTGTTGTGTACCGAACGGTTCACCTAGTGGAAAATAGAGGGCAGGTCCATTGCCCGGGGAGTGCGAAAACTTCCAAAGTGCGGGATGGTTTGAAAGGGTGCAATATGGTCCGCGGAAAGTGGTGATTTTTGGCAATTGAAGGCATATCCCTTCCCGAAATGCCAGGAATCCGATGAAGAAGTATTCCGATGGGGATTTTTCCAGTTCCATTGGATTCAGCGTAAATTAGGGTCATTCAGGATAATTTAGGGTAATTCAGGGTAAATTAGGGTAATTTAGGGTAAATTAGATATTAATAAATTTGGAATGAAAATGAACATATAAATTTTGAGAGTAAAAAATAAAATATAAATCTTAAATATAAAAATTAAGCAAAAATGAATGATTGCATAAACTTGATCCACATGATTATAAATTAATAATTGTTATTCTGACATTTCTTCTGATTATCATTTCTTGAGGGCTTAGGGCATTTTAAGTCATACTCCAATCGAAACACCAATTTGAAAGAAGTAAGGATTTCAATGCGGCCATGCGGAAGAAAAATAAATATTTCGAATCCATTATATATAAGGTTGGCGCAATACGAGCAATTCGATATTGTATACATAACAAGTGTTGGCATCGGTTCCCTGCCTGTTGTACATTTATTGGCGAGGGATAAAGACACGCGCTCGTTAACTTTTCTATTGTATTCTATTTCCCTCAACTAGATCGACCCAAATAGAGTGATTTCAGTGAATCAATTACAAAGATATAAACTTGAATGGTTATTCAAGTGTGAGAATATTAATTTTGAGTTTCTAATTAATGTGTTCGAGTTTTTGCGCCAACAATGGAATTAACAGAAGTGGTGAGCATGTTTATGAAAATATAATTGTTTTTCGTTGATATTCATTTTTACTTCTTTCAGCAGTGAAAAACTATCATTTACTATTCATAATTACCATTCAATCAATTCATCAGTCGAAATTCTGTCATATGTCGAACCGAGGCAAGTCAAATTTCAGACGATCTTTGTAAAATATCTTGAAATCTGTGCCAGATAAAAGGAATTTTGTAAGAACCTTTATTGTTGAGAGAACTTGGAGCTGTGAAAGAAGTCGTCATTGTAATTATTGTATCTCTCATAGATTTCGAGATAGTAATTGAAATAGATGCTTGAAGTGATGTTTGACTCATATTATTTCATTCTTCAACTGATTGACGCTAAGTAGAGTATTTTCCATAGCAATTAGCAATTTCAAAATCTAGCTATTATGATTTCCATAACTCGATTGTTCAAAATAACAATTCTTTAATTATTCAACCATTCAATTCAACTAAAAGTAATGATTCGTCGGAAAATATCATCAAAGTTAAGTTATTCAAGGTCGTTCAATTCTTCGCGTGGTATGCTTTTCTATTAGCGAGTAATGAATTTTGTTATGAATCCAGTC
This sequence comes from Aleiodes sp. PSUC_FEM 10030003, assembly GCA_018902275.1. Classification (NCBI taxonomy): domain Eukaryota; kingdom Metazoa; phylum Arthropoda; class Insecta; order Hymenoptera; family Braconidae; genus Aleiodes; species Aleiodes sp. PSUC_FEM 10030003. The sequence goes on from JABSMS010072047.1 coordinate 23,848, forward strand.
ATGGCTTTGTTGATTCGAAAACATTAGATCTCTACAGTGTAATTTTAGCTTCAATTTTTTATCGTATAATGAAATTAAATAATGTTCCATTTTTCCATCAGTTATCGAAAAAATGATTATTGTTACGAAAAGAAGATAGAATTTCGGAGTGAATGTAGATATAAGAATACTTCATGAAGAATAATTTTTATATGTGCGTTGATTGTATGTAATTTTTTAATGTAATCTGTTCTCGTTTCGTTCTCTACTTTGAATAATGATGAAATGAGGGAAGATTGGAAACCTAATTGTAGGCAGTTACAATTAATTCTCAGGAAAATCATAGAGTATCAACGCAATTGTTATAATCATAAAATTCTGCAGACCACTTGTTACACATTACTGCATCTTCATCGTTAAGACTGCCTTACATAACTGGAATGGAAGGCATTAAATTCGTCATTTATTCATTGATGCTCGACGACGATAATTTACAAAGTATTTCATACTGAACTTTCATTTCATATTCTATCCATTTTTCAATTGATTTCTCCTTGAGTTTACAGAAAAAAGAACATATGATTATTATTATTGTTTTACTTTTGATGAAAGGAGTTGGATATGATAAAATAATCATTGTAACTCGAAAAAAATCCTCATTCAAATGTTGCTGTTGAGCTTTGTTTATTTTTTCCTTTCGTCCATTCATGGTGATTGCATACTATGTTATCAGAGTGGAAAAGTAGCGAACCACTTCATTCCTACAAAATGTTTTCTTATCGGGGACAATCATTCTTTACCCATACAACCTACATTTGCAAGTGAAAAGGAAGGCATTCATAATTTTTTTCTAATAATTACAATTGGAACATCGTTCTAGAACTTAGAAAATCATGAAGCAATCGATAAACTAGATAAAGGTGAAGAATCCAAGATATCTAGAAATCCAGGCTTAACTTATGGGATTGATGATGTTCCACCATGGTATTTCTGTTTATTCATGGCAGTGCAGGTAAATTCATTCATTTTATGTGAAAACACTTTAGACATAAAAGAAGTATTGAAATTCATATTTATGGATTGCAGCATTATCTGACAATGATTGGGGCCATCGTCTCAATTCCGTTTATCCTTACGCCTGCGCTTTGTATGGCAGAAGATGATCCAGCTAGAAGTAACATAATATCAACAATGATTTTTGTAACCGGTCTGGTCACATTCGCACAAACTACTTTCGGATGCAGGTGATGAATTTCGACTGAAATAAAATTAATAACGAATTATTCAGGAACGGATTTGTACCACGACGTAGGAAAAAAAAGGGGGAAATGGATCTTAGAAAAAAAAATAAAAATTGAACAAAAAAACAAAAAATTGAAGAAGAAAAATTGGGAAAAACAATTTTCAATGCTTTTCAATATTTTCTGGAAATTGCCATTTCCGCTTTCTGTACATTCTCGTTTCTCAAAACTTTGTTTTTTCAAATAGTTACGAAATTTCATTAGGCATTTAAATTTTTTCAAACTTTTATGGAAAAAAATTCCTCTGCCTTTCATATCTTCAGATATTCTATGAAAATTGATTTCGAAGTACTAATACTATATCAGTGACAAAGAGTATTCTCAGTTATAACAAATGAGATACGTGTGATTTTTTTCTTCCGTCACCAAAGACAATATTCCTTCATTTATCTCGAATGATTTTCATTAAACACATTGTCATCTACGTTTGACGGTTTTATTGATCGTTAATCTTGCAATGCTAATTATATTGATTTTCTTAATAGCTATTCTGTCAGATCAAGTTTGCAAATCATGGCAATAGGAATAATATTATGATGAAAGAATTATCATCCATTCAGAATAATAGATTTATATGTTTTAGCTTTTCTCGGAGTTTCACAATTTTCTGATGACTCTTGAGAATAATTCGATTGCTTAATGACAAAGGAGCATATCAGCCTAGATTTTCCACAGCACTTACGCTCCTCCATTATTAAGCTATCGAATTTTATTTGGGTTATATGAGGCAGTATTTGAAAATTATCAATTCTAAAGGAGAAAGATACTCATATTCACTTTTATCATAATTTGATGAGGCAAACAATGAGATTTTTACTGCGGTCCAAAATTTTCCCACAAATGATTTCGTAAAGCTATTGTTTTTTAGGCTTCCACTTGTTCAGGGTGGAACCATTTCTTTTCTCGTTCCAACCCTGGCTATCTTGAATTTACCGCAATGGAAATGTCCACCTGAGGAGGAAATGAACGCAATGAGTCATGAAAATCGTACAGAAATGTGGCAGATAAGAATGCGTGAACTGTCAGGAGCAATCGCAGTCTCTGCTCTTTTTCAAGTTATCATTGGATTTTTTGGGATAGTTGGCTCCATGCTGAAATATATAACACCTTTGACAATAACACCAACCGTGGCACTCGTTGGTCTGTCTCTTTTTGAAGAAGCCGCGGGAACTGCCTCACAACATTGGGGAATTGCTGCTGGGTAAGACAATTTCATTTTTTCATAATATTTCGAGATATTTGAGAAAAAAATGACTTCAAAATGAAATTGATTTACATATTTCACCAATTATTCAAAAAATTCAGAAATAATTATGTTTTATTTCCTAGAACTATTCTAATGTTGACGGTATACTCTCAACTATTAGCCCAAGTTCAATGTCCTTTTGTCGTCTACAGAAAAGGAGAAGGATTAAAAATTATTTGGTTTTATCTTTTCAAATTATTTCCGGTGAGTTTCAATAAAAACCCGAATCAATTCTACATTGTCTTAAGTAATTCATTGATGAATTCGGGAAAAAATTGGCTTCCTATAGGTTTTGTTAACAATTGTAGTGATGTGGATAATTTGTGGGATCTTAACAATCACTGATACTCTGCCGTTTGGGCATCCGGGAAGAACAGACACCAAAATTCGAATAATCAGTGATTCACCATGGTTCAGAATTCCATATCCAGGACAATGGGGAGTTCCTACAGTTTCTCTTTCCGGAGTATTGGGGATGCTTGCTGGGGTGCTTGCTTGCACTGTTGAATCCATTAGCTACTATCCAACTACTTCCCGAATGTGTGGTGAGTACGGTAGTTACTCGTTCTGTACCACTACAGAACTACAATTTTACCACTTTCTGACAAAATAATGACAAAATTTCGTATATTTTTACGGAATGTATCATGATATCTCATAACATAGCGAAATTTTGTCAAGAAATGATGATTTATGAGCATGAATTGGAACCGTTTGTCATATTTTCACAAATTTTTTTAATAGCATGAGCACATCACATGCAATTTTTTAGGAGCTCCACCACCACCGGTGCATGCAATCAATCGTGGGATTGCATTTGAAGGTTTGGGAACTGTTCTTGCCGGCCTCTGGGGTAGTGGAAATGGCACAAATACTTTTGGGGAGAACGTTGGAACAATCGGAGTTACGAAAGTCGGTAGCCGAAGAGTCATACAATGGGCGTGTGCTCTCATGATTCTGCAGGGCGTAATCAGCAAATTTGGAGCTGTCTTCATTATTATTCCTGAGCCTATCATTGGAGGAATATTTTGCGTTATGTTTGGTATCATCGTGGCTTTCGGTAAATTATTCAAATACTCTCACTTTTGAATAGCATCATCAACTCCACGACTCATCTACTTTATTCTGAAGGGACTTTTCCATTCATTTCGATATTGCGCGAATTTTTCTTTAAGCAAACTCAACCCTAGACTGGCCACCCTATGAAGAAAAAGCCAGTCCGTCACGTTTCTATTTTTTTACTTATCAATAATTCATTACTCAATGAACTTTGAGTGAATTCATTTTTAACTTAGTCTGAAGATTAGGAGATGAGGGTTTGAAGGACGCACAGAAATTGGGTTTCTGCGTTTATGCATATTTTTGGAGGAAGCATTTGAAAATTTCCTAAACTATGTTTTCTTTTTTTCAGGCTTGTCTGCATTACAATACGTAGATCTCAATTCTTCTCGAAATTTGTATATACTTGGGTTTTCGATATTTTTTCCAATGGTAAGAATTAATTTTTAATAATCGTTAATTGAATGGTGAAATGAGATAAATCAATTTTATCGTGTGATGAATTTTCTTATCATAATTTCGAATTTTTGTGAGGTTCTCGAACATAATTTCTCATTGAAATTTTTGTTGTGAGATTTCCCGTAATGAGAACATTTTGATGGGCAAAATTTCCTCGCATCCCTTCATTCTCAAGATATTTTATATAAATTCAAATTTGAGATGAATTGACTTATATTGTTCTGCCAGCGGATGTCAAAAATCTTTGTGAGATATTTGAAAACATAAATTTCCTCCTGCTTCAGGTCCTCTCTAAATGGATGATACAGCATCCAGATGTGATTAGAACAGGGTCTGAGATTGCCGATAGCGTAATTACAGTGCTCCTTAGTACAACAATTCTTGTTGGTGGAGTAGTCGGCTGCGTGCTGGATAATTTGATTCCAGGTGAATATGTGCGTATGTGCTGTTTCGCATATTTGGAATTCATTTTCCTTTCATTCTAGGTACAATTGAGGAACGAGGATTAGATAAATGGGCCAATGAAATGTCTCTCGAATTCGACGTTACCGAAAGCGACAAGGATAAAGAACCAAAGTACAATACCTTTGATTTTCCCATCGGAATGTCTCTATTAAGAAGGTAGAAAAAATGCGATTAAAACATTTCATTGATCTTACCATAAACTCAATCTCATTTTCTTTCACCTCACATTTTTACTTGCACATTTCGAAAATTAATCTTAATGTAATACCCTTAGATTTTGTGATATTTCGTGAAGACTAATGGCAAAGTGAAATTATGTAATGAACTTTTTCATTTTCAGGTGGAATTGGACGTCTTACCTGCCATTTTCCCCAACTTACAAACCTCGACCCAGTCGCTGTCATTGCAACCCTTGTCGCAAAAAATCCTCAGCGAACGATGTTGATCATTCATAAAAAAAAATGATGGGCTCAAATTGCAAATAAAAGAAAAAACCTCATGTCAAGTGTGGGAATAAATAATTTCATTCTGTACACTTATTTACATAAATAGCTTGTTATAAATCACAAGTATCCATTGCCGGCAATAATAGCAGGAATGAATCCCTCTCGTCCATCCCTTGATCTCACCCAGAACCAGTCTTGCAAGTGATCACTCAGCAGTGCAACGACATCACCTTTGCTGACAGTTATCGAATCTTTTTCATGGGATGTGTAATCATCCTGAATTATCACAAGCGCCTGACGTGAGCCAACTGTTCTAGCATTAGCAGCTGCTCTCAGGTATAAACGATCGACGCTATGTTCACCACAGGCGGAAACTGCGGAGATTAAACTTCTCTGGTTTCTTGATGTACGTACGCCACATTCTGAACGAATATCTCCGAGTGCTTTTGTATCTGTTACATTACCTTTCAAAAAAAATCTTATTATGAACCACTCTTGGAAGCAATTTTGAATAATTTTCCGTCCCCAATTATTTCATTTGATTTTTTTTAAATTGTGATCCAAATATTTTCAAGATAATTTTTGAGTTTTCCTCACCTAACGGTCTAGGAAAGACATCGTTACTATTTTCCCAACAAGGTCCTCGCGTGGGTTGAGGCAGTATACCTAGCGGAAGACAGGCAGAATAGAATACATAGCCTTCCTGACCATGTGGCGTCTGAACATAAAGCCAGACTTGATTTTTAAAAACAGCGTTGACTACTGTCCCCAACGGTAGCGCTATTTCATCCTGAATTCCGCCCTGTGTCTGATACAACACAGAGGTGGAGGATATTACTACTGGAATATTGGCTGGTTCTTCTATCGACGCCTGTATTGATGAAAAGATTAAAAAAATTTTTTACTTCGTATCTTAAAAAAATCTGTACATATTGAATTTATGAAAAGTCATTAACATATTTTTTTAGGAAAATATTTCCTCTACAGAAATGATATGAACAATCGATACTAACAAAATTATTCACCTTGGTAAGGAAAGTGTCGAGGTCAGTTATCTCGTAACCAAATTTACTCCTCCTCTTGTGACTCCTCTTTCCTCTTCGGTGCCTGTGTTTCTCATGGACACTCGGTGTTATTGACTCCCTCAATATTAAACTCGGCTCGGAAATTGCCCTCTTAGCTTTTCCCGTTGGCACGTTGTTTTCAGTTGGAAAATTGAAAAAATCGTCGAGGTCTCTGTTCGTTACTTTCTCATTCTCCAGAAACTAGAAATATTCATATACATTGTAGAAGAAAATCTCAGTAGAACTGTTCTTTTAACAGAATCGTTTTTGTATTCGTCTTGATGAGAAAAAAATTGAAGAAATGAATTTCAATATTATTCATAGTGAGTATTCACCTTCCCGACTTCATCAAAGCTAAAATCACCATCCTTCATATTTTTCATTGCGTTTTCACTCTTTGCAGTGCACTTTGAACTCCTAGAGCCGTCCTTTCTCAAAATGCTGTTCTCGGGACTACGAAAAAGTGGGGAGACATGCTGTTGACCACGAAGGACCCAGGTGAGTGAAATCTTCGGGCGTACGTGAGAACTCGTACGCTGACCCATGCTCGAGAATGCTCTAAACTGCGTTTTCACTGATGCCAACGGACAATCAGCCACCAAGCCCACTGCCTCCAGAAAGTCCACATTCTGCTTGAGCAATAATGCAAAAAATAATGAACGAATCGAATATTCGTATTCGATTCGTTCCGAAGTGAAAGAAGGATTCTTAAAACTTCATACCTTAATGGATAAAGTTTTGTTTTCTGAAGAACAGAAAAATCACAAAAAAAACGACTATCACGGACACATGAAGGCCCGCGGGAATAATGCTTAACCCCGTTGACCCTGTGACGATGGTATTTTGATGTTTTTTTTTAGTTACGCTTGAACCTGGCAATAAGAGTCAGGCCAGGGGGCTTAATTATAGTTCCTCCTCGGACTGCGAATTATTGTACACGCTACGTGAATTTTATCGCACCCATCTGCCTCGCTCCACTACCTTCTACCTCCCTTCCACGTCTCGACTTTCTCATTTGTACCTTGACTGGTTCAACCTCAGAATTGATCCTTAATTTTCAGGAATCCTCCAAAGACCTTTCTGAAATCACAAAATTCAAAATGACACTAGATTGTCATTGATTCTATAGTGGATCGTGTGAGGGAAGAGAACTCACAAGAATCGAAATTGTACAGAACATCCGCTATACCACATTATTTTTGGAAAATCACAGCTTTTTGGAAAAATCTTTATCTAAGAGACAGGGTGAAAGAGGAGGAAATGCGCATATGGAAATAATTTATAAGAAATAATTTTTTTTATAGAAATTGGAACTCTGCTCATGAGAAATATTCCGAACCTTTATAAATCATTTCTTATAAAACATTTTCATGCGTGTGCAACCCTTGCATTCGCTGAATAATATCATTAAATGAGACTGTTTATCCTTGATTATCTTGATAACTCGAAAAGATGAAAAGATTATTTTTTTATGTCTTTCAGTGGAAATTTCCTCAACTCTCCAAACAATTCATTTCACTCTCCTCCACCACTCGCACTATCTAACGATTTCACATTTGTACAGAGGAAAAATTTTGAAAAAGTTCACGATAACATTGAGAACGGAAATCTCGTCATATTCTTTTTCATTAAAAGAAAAATCACTTTTTGATACTCTGAAATATAAATTGCTGTAGTGCAGCTAACACGTCAAGGGCTAGGAATGGACTAAAGAAATCTTACGATACAACGAGTAGAAAGATTCCCATAGACTGTTGGGAATGGCTTGAAAATGGGGGTGAATATGTGCGAACGGAAAGGGACGATTGGCCTCAAGGTTTGCCGCGCAAATTTACTACAACCAATAGCGGTATACTTCTGGTTTCTTCTCAACGTTTTAACGTAATTGCAACCTTTGGTGCTGTACGGGAATATTGATAGTGGGAGGCTGACATATATATATGTCCTATTCGTGGGCCATTTATAATGTCTGCATGAAAATTCACCCATTTAACTCATGATCATTATTCTCTTCGTACAGGCAGAATAATACGATATGATTAGATTTGGCCTAATAATTATCCACAGAAGTTTTCCAGATCTTCATACTTGGTATTTCGAAATTGAAAAGGGGATGATAGAAAAAAAACAACAATGACCAATCGAATATTTGTCTACATGTTTTTGAAACCATTAAATTGAAACATTTATCAGGGGAATTTTCCAAAACTTTACAATAACAAAAACAGTGAATTCAGGGGAAACATAAGTTCCATTATTATTAAATAGAAACATTCCTTCAGGCAATTCAATAGATTTTATAATGTTGAGGAATGCAAAGCAAATTTTTCTTTGGAAAAAGTTCTTTCGATTCTTTCAATAAACCTATGAATTACAAAATATTTGAAGAAAATGAAACGATACTGACTGAATTGAGAATTATTGAAGGGATTCAAAAAAATGAGAGAGAATAAGAAGCAGGAGGGTCCCGTGGCCCTTGACCCAACGATGGGAAGGTGGAAGCTAAAGAATCCGGCCGAAATATCTCGTGTGCCCCAAGCGTGCGACCACGAAATGCTGATCTTTGAAGAATCTCCACCTTCTCATCTTCTTCCAGACTTGCTCTCCTCCACTCCATTTTCATTCACACACGTAAAACATATACCTCATGGGATTTTATTTCTTCCCATCGCTTTCTGCGAGGAATTATCAAAAATTGAATCGTTCCTCATTCATTTATTTTTGGTGTAATTCTTCAAAGTGAGATTCCGTCGAGAAAATTGAAGAATTGCATGGGGAGGGGTGGGGAGAATTTCTGTAAGACTGGTCGAAGATATAAGAGGATGCTAAATACAAACGTTGATCAATTTAATGAGACGAAAATTTGAATTGTTGGTTTTAGCTTTCATTTGTTGGTACTTTTTTCCAGAGATTCCTCGAAACATTCGAGAGATTTTATTCAAAAATTTGTCCTCAAGAGTTCATTTTGCCCCATCTTCCCCTATTTCTGTCCAAATTAAAAATCATGGCGGTTCTCATATACATCCAACAATTTTCTCAGGAAAGCCCTCAAGACATTACCGACTTTAACAACACTGCGTGAAATACCATAGCCACGGTCATCATCCATATACACCATCATTCTTTATGACCAAAGTGAACATAAAATGTTATGCAAGGCATTAGCTGAGCGGTGAATCGTGCAATAACTCCCCCCACCCCTGCTTTCTACACATTTACCCACCCAAAATTTACTGTCCAATAATGTAGCACAATGTATTCTGCATTACGATTATCTTTATTACGTTTTATACCCCCTCCCCCATCTTCAACAAAGTGATAAATATTCCAGATAAATTGTTTTTCCAAGTAACCAGACCGCTAAAAGTTTGTTTCAAATTTTTTTGACCCTGAAGTGGCTTTAATGAATTAACGAAGATAAATCATTGAAGTGTTTGGAAACAGTTCTTTCCATTCTCAGTTATATTGAAAAACGAATTCACTTCCGAATAATAATAGTGAAGTTCAATTTTTTTGATTTGCATAATTCATTCAAAATTCATGTAAGCTAAGGATGGAATAGGATTAACTCATCTGGTTCAACCGGTTTATTACTGGCTTCGTTCTATAATATCTCGAAGAATATTAGATCAAAGGAGATAGTATTACGGTAAGAATCGCGGAACCGTTTCCTGTGAGTATTGAATTTCTGTGAATTTAGTAGCTCATCAATTTAAAAGCACGCATCAACTCTATTCTCTCTCAAGAGAAAATTTTTACTCGACGGATTCACGATTTGGTGAATTCTAATGGAAATTCTCTTTTGTACAATAGAACGTGTTAAAGCATTGATAAGATTAAAAAATAATGAATTCAGAAAAACTACGTTGGATGGAGAAGAAGGCTGAATTAAACGTCGGGCATAAATCATTTGGCTTGCTGATAAAAAGGAGAATGAGTGGGAATGGGCGGTCCGTGTTGCATCTCTGTTGTATCATAAATTAAAGCTACACATGCTCCAGTGCAACGTAATTGTAGATTGAACAAGGAAAAAATTTTTGAATGTCAATTGAGATTTCTTGAAAATCCTTGCAATTGTTCTCACATTGATTCCGGAACACAATCGGTACAGTGAAGAATCCCTCTAATTAATTTAAACGTCTATTTCCCTGGGATCGACTGCAAATTTTTGGATATTAATTTCACTAAAAAACAATTTAAACCAAATTTGCGGAGCAGGAAACTTTATTCGAAATTTATGGATGATTTCGCACCTCGAGAAAACGAGAAGCAAAGAAAAGCGCTTAATTATTAAAATTGAATCTCATACGGGAAGCTATATGGACGGCCGGTAATTTTAGCACGATTACTTCATTACCAATCAGATTTCCAGCGTTGATAAGGGGGAAATTTGGCGAAAATTATCGACCGTCCACATAGCCGATGTGTAAGATGCAATTTTAATAATCATTTTCCTTAATTGGGGTGGTCAGAGGCTTTCAAATCTCTACAGTATATTGCTCCAACTGCTCAAAGAGCTTATTTGGAGACTTTCAACCTTCCAGCACCATTTTTTAGTGATAAAAACGATGTAAATGAGGTTTACCACTCCACGCCTTATTTTTATGCGCCATCTACCTGTGTTATATTATAACTTTCAATGCAAATTAGCCATTTTTAAATATGTCGCTGTGCACATGCAAAGTGCCTAGTTTTAATAGGTTAAGAACGCTTCTCTTCGGATTATAGGAACGGATATTTATTTGTTTGTGCAGTAACGTGACATTCCGTTTCGATGAAATAAAATTGATTATCTGGCATTACACAAACTGAATTAATTAATATAATTGCAGAATTTAAACAGCAATCATGGTGAGTTATTAATGATAAAAAGAATCACTGCCATTAACTTTTTTATAATTTCGTTAACTATTTTTTCTGTTCTAATAGGCCCGTAATGCAGAAAAAGCAATGTAAGTTAAACTATGAGGAACAATAATGTTTTTATCTATATTTACATTTATTCATAGATTTTGTACTTATATTTGAGAGGAAGATACTTTCCATTGTAAAATTTTGTCATTCTTGAATCGATGCAAACTTCTAGTAAAATTTAGTGTGCCTAAATGAAATTAATAAAGTAGACACTTCATAGAGAACTCTGTCTAAAACTAAAGAAAGCATGACTAGAAGCATGTGCTCTCTAAAATTTCATTAATACAAGCCGATATTCTCGCGTTAAGATCTATCGATGATTGATGAATCTCTTTCTTTTTTTATAGAATAAAATTACATGCAATTTATTCATTATTTTCTCATCAGGACAACGTTAGCTCGATGGAGAGCAGCTCAAAGTGGAGAAGGCATCAGAAAAGAACAGGAGAGACGTCCTTATCTAGCTTCAGAGTGCCGGGATTTGAGAAAAGCTGAGAAGTGGAGAATGCAAATCATCAGAGAAATAGCGAAAAAAGTTGCACAAATACAGAATGCTGGACTTGGTGAATTCAGAATACGAGATCTCAATGATGAGATTAATAAACTACTCAGAGAAAAACGACACTGGGAGGCACAAATTAAAGAATTGGGAGGCCCGGATTATTCTAGAGTTGGACCAAAAATGTTAGATCATGAAGGGCGAGAGGTAATTGAAAGCAAATTATTTCTGCAAAACTGTGTCCATTCCAATCTGTATTAACATCATTCTCATGGCTCAGCATTGGTTCTCATTACGTTTTCTCATAAATTATGAGAGTTCAAAGAATAGTGGATTTATTGAAATATGAAAAAAACAAACTCAAATTCAAATAATTAATTTTTTCCAGGTGCCTGGTAATCGAGGATACAAATATTTCGGAGCAGCCAAAGAACTTCCCGGTGTTCGTGAACTTTTTGAACAGGAACCACCACCACCACCAAGAAAAACACGAGCCGAGCTTATGAAAGACATTGACGCTGATTATTATGGATACAGAGATGACGACGATGGATTATTACTTCCACTAGAACAAAAAGCTGAACAAGAAACACGGGAAAGAGTATTGAGAGAATGGGTTCCTCCACAAGACACAGAAAATGAAGAAATGGAGGTTGATACGCGGGAAAAGGGTGTTCCCTCGCAAGAAGATATACATGAAGCGTTATTGGCTAGAAAGAAGCAGGAATTATTGCAGAAATATGTTCACTGATTTTATTCTTTTTATAAATAAATTATAAGATGAGATTTTTATAGAAAAAGTGGTTGAATCAAATTTATTCCGAAATTCTTATCCCTCAGGGATTAATACGAATGCAAGTGATGAAGTGTTTGGACAAGCGATTTCCTTTGATTTTGATTTATCTTTAACTTTCGGTAAGTATCGTGAAATTCAACGAAGGTAAGATTCGTTTCAGGAAAATTCTTCTTGCTGCACGTTATTTAAAGGAGTCTTCGCCATGAAGCTGGTATTCTTAAACATTTATGAATGATTTCAGCTTGATTGATGAATGATAAAATCATTTATCATCTTTTCTTATTATTCATAATCTAAATTAAAATTTTATGGAAATCCATAAGAATTGAATAACGGCAGTCGTTGGGTGTAGTGTAAAAAATATAATATGATGATTAATCCCAAATTGATCAAAATTGAAGAACCTATTTTTTTGTTTTGTGTTTATTGTACCAAAAAAATTCATTTCATTTTTAATCATCGTTGATTAAATATAATATAATTTTATTCTCCATTTTTTGTCAAATCTTATTTATAAATATTTATAATATTGTAGTGTATTCCTTGTTATTGTTTCTATCTTTGTTGTTACGAAGACGTGGAAATAATGAACTTAATGATTTTTTTCCCTTCTTCGAGTAGGTATTGCGTTTATCATCCAAATAGGAGTCTTTATTTTCTTTATTGCCATTGTTAGACAATGTAACGTGATATTGTTTATTGCAAAAAGAGATGAGAGCAATTCGTTACGCGGCACCTTGGATTAATCTTTACATTATTATTCCATCAACATTGAGAAAAACTTTTGATTTATGTGGCTATGGCACTCAATTATTTTCATTTAATTTAGCACGAAATATTTTACATTTCATTTCTTTTTTTTTCATTCGAAAAAAAGAGTGGACATAGAATTTTTCCATTTCTTGTTTCAAAAAACTCTAATTTCAATTATCGAAATGGGAAAAATGAATTTTGATAGAATATCCAAGGCAGTCACGTACAGCAAGTAACGTAATTGAAGAAAAAAATAATCCTGATTGTTTCCCAATGCTTTCTTTCATATTCATTCGACGTTCGTTCAACCAATTACAGTTTTTGTTTTTCTCACTCTTCAATTATTCTCCTTCACTATTTTCTTGATTTGCAATTATCCTTTTTCTTCTGTTCAGTAAATCCCAATTTTTTCTAGTTATACAAATACAAATTTTACTGTAATAACAATCACTACATAATAGATAGTATATAATTCATTAAAATGTCGTAAACATGTGAGATCTCCGAACACGATGTCATCCCGATTAATAGGAATTTTTTCACTATTTATTCACACTCTCTTCTCTAATTCGATCAAATTTATCATTCGAAAATGCATATATTTATTTGATTCTCGATTAAGATTGAAAAATATGAGGATTAATTACTCTTGAATTTGCCAACGATAAAAAAAGAGAAAAAAATACAAGGGGGTGAGCATTTTCAATTCTGGACGATTTTGAATTTATTGAAAAAAAAGGAGTGAGATTATGCTGTTAAGAAAGTAGTTGAGATACAATTTATTTTTTCTCATCAAAATATATAACCCCCTTGCTTCACAAGTTTTATAATCGAAGAATTACTAATCATAATTTTTTTCATCAATTAACCGTTTTTTGCATTAATTCAGTAGACACATGCTGCACATCGTTGGCTCATGTTGAATATCATTGGCTAGTTTCATTGTATTATTATTATTGTTTTTTTCAATGAATAACAAAGGAAAAGAGTCCGGTATGCATTGACAAACTAGTAAACAGAAGCGTAGCCATCACGGTTCATTCAATTGATTGTTTCATGCACACAAAAATAAAAAATTTTACTTTTCATTTTTCTAATATTTTTACGTGGAATTTCTCGTAGAAAAAATAATGGCATATGGAAATCGGGATGCCTACGCTCAACTGATTATTAAATATCGATAGTTTCTCTAATATAATTTATTATCTAAAATAAACTATTGCAGTTAAACTTAGATCTAAAAAACCTCTGTAGTAAGAAAAATTTCAACAAGATATTACAGAGAATTACAAAAAGAAAAATTAATAAAATCAATTTTATTTGTAATGAGCCAAATGGTTTTTGTTATTTTCCTTTTCATTTTCCTATTTTCTACACCGATTCATTGAGTATGAAGCTGCATCGAGCGATTTAACAATGGAATTTTTCTACGAATTCTTTTTTCCATAAAATTAACAAAAAATCGTACGTGCTGCCTTTTTTGTCCATTTTGTGACATGACAATGCATCGGATTTCTTTCTTCGAATTTTAATCTACCATTAAGATTCCAATTGAGAGTATTTTACTCGCAATTCAACTATTTTTCTCACAATTTTAAACTTTTTCGTTCAATAGATTTTCAAAATTGTTTCTCCTTTTCCACTTTTGGGTAGACTATCAATCGAATTTTACAGAGGAAATTTATGTGTTGATGTATAATAGAGTATCGCGAAATATTTGGTTACAACTCCATGTCTTGTGCTTCGTCCTCGCTGAAATCACTCATCGAGGATTCACTGTCTGATGACATACCGTTTCCATTACCACCATTCTCCTGGTCTCTCAATGCCTCTTCAGTCGCATATTTCCTCACGTAATCTATTAGTGAATGGAATAAAAATTATCGGTTATGAATAAAACTTTGAATTACAAATTTGAATTCGATCATTCATTCATTTGCAATTGAGAAACAGTGTTTCATCATGTGTCAAAGATCCTAAATCGTAGAAAATTAATTTGGAAGCTTCCAGGGATGTTTTATGTGCAAACGACAACTGTCCAAAAAAGTTTTGATTTTTTATTCAATAATAGTAGAAATTGATATTAACGAACGTATTGATTTTAATTAATGGCTTTACTGGTCAGGAAATGTTTTTTGTTTTTTTGTTCACGACGTAAAAATAATAATATCGTCGCCCTAGAATGAAAAGGTCGTAAGTGCCATTTTTTTTTGCTGAATAATAATTCATTGAATTATAGACATTTATGAAATTATCAAATTTTCATCATTTGATAAGAAAGAAATACTCACCAGCGACTTTTTTTTTGTATTCCTCCGGTTTGTGAAGGTACATAGCAGCTGCGTCGCCGTTGAGTGGGTCGATTGGATTTGGATATGTTAACAATTGGGGCAAAAATGATTCAAATATATTCGATAAATCTGGAAATGAAAAAGAAATGATTGACTAATCAGATTAATCGCCACTTATCGAGATAAGCAGTGCCAATTAAATCATACCGTACAACGCCGTCCATGCCTGATTAATGACGTCAAGACATACCGTACCCGAGACTTCGTCGATATTTGGGTGGTAAACCTTATTGATGAAGCCAATCGATGGTGATTTGAAGGGATAGTGTTCAGGCAGGTGAACTCTGACCTTCCATATTCCACCTTCGTAAGGCGCTGCGAAGTAAGGATGTAAAGTCAAATTTCGTTACTGATTCCGACGCAGCTTCCTTCTTTTCTCTCATAGAATTGATACGAATATCAATAGTAAAGTGGTAAAATGAAATAAGTCAATTGAGCTTTTGGTTGGAATTGCTCTGAAGGGATCATCCGCGATATTTATCCATTTCTTGGAGACTTTTAGAAATTTCATAGAAACCCAGTACCGAAGTGAAAAATTATAAATCTTGAAATTACATTCAGATTATTTTAAAAATATGTGGAGAAAACTCTTCTGGGAAATTTCATATTCACCTCAGTTTCTGAGATATTTTATGAAGACCCATCTCAATATGAAATTAACTGATCTCGTTTCATCACTTTACTCCTGAATTTTGTTCTATTTATTACACATTTTTTATTCTTCAACAAAGGAGTTATTTTGAAAATTTTTCTATCCTTCTTAAATGTCAAGACATTTCAAAAAAAATTCATGCTGAAAAACGTTTGACCTACTTCGTTTCATCATTTTACCACCAAATTATTCAAATTTCAATAAAATAAATACTTACTACCACGTGGTCCGTAGAATTTAACGGAGAATTCGTTGAGTCCACCAAGGATAGTCACCTCATGTTTACTTTCTATCCTGTTTTTAAGATAAAGTTATTAAGGAGAATAACGCAAAACTTTACTTTTAAACTTATCGTTTTTGTGTTAATTCCTAATAATTATTTTTATTGTTTCTTATAGACAATACTGAGTTGAGGTGAATCGATTTCTCACAATGCGGTCGTTATGGCAACCTTGCTGCATACACCGTAGGCATTTACGTATCAATTTCTACAGTTTTTTTTCTTCAATCTACGAAGAAGGAAAACATTCTGAGATTAATCTAATAATTTGAGATCAAAGAGAATTCTCTGACAATTTATTGAATTTTTCCTTTTTAAAAATTATAGTCATTTTATGACAGATGGTTTCTTGAAAAGGAAAAGGACTACGGTGAATATGAGACTCTTTCTTTCTCTAAATACAAAAATATAACATTAGAAAGAACTGCTAATAACTTGGGGGGGG
>JABSMS010072058.1:0-18953 GCA_018902275.1 Aleiodes sp. PSUC_FEM 10030003
ACTGAAATTTACAGCTTTCATTAATATTCTGGTAAAATTATTTGAAAATTGGTGGAAAACGTGAATTTTCAATAACGAGATCTCCTGGAATTTCAGCATCAATGCAACTCGTTTAAAATTTCCGGGATTTAACACGAAAAATTCAGACAAAATTTTTTAACAGTGTAATTCATACCTTTGCCTGTGTTAGGATCTCTGGCCAATGGAATTCCCTTCCTTGGGCTGAGACACACGCTCGTATCTTGTCTCACCAGTTTGGCCCTCTTCTTAGCCGCAATGCTTTCGTCACCCAACCTTAATCTAGTACTCGCTGAATCACTTGTAAATTCAAGTAGCTCTTCATAAATACTGCCAATTTTACCTGTCAACGAGTCAAGTACTACTTTCGCCTCAATAATTTGAAGCTGCTCAAGATTTTCAGCCTCAAGTTCCTTAACAAGCGCTGATATACTTTCCACAAATCCTCTGTACTCGGTTAAAAATTCTTGAAGACCAAAAATATTTTCTTGTTTTATCATGGTACGAAGTAAAACTCTGACATCAGTCATAAGACGATGATGTTCACCCAGTATCCCCTGCAAATCGCTTAATTTTTCTCTCAATTTTTCTTGTGCTATACTATGAAGCTCTTGTTTAATTTGCAGTGCCTTTTGATTATCAACAATTGCATCCGATATTAATTTTTCAGCTCTCCTCAGCCAATTAGCATCGATATTATTTTCAAGCTGCAATAATTCAACGAGATTCTCCTCAACGATTGAAATATTAACTGATAAATTATTCCTCAGTAAACAACTCTCTTCCCACTGCTTAATGAGTTTCATAAAATTGGCATCATTAGTCACACTCTCCGACGTTTTAGTTCTAAGTGCTTCATAATGAAGAATAGAATTGCAAGTATTTGAAACAATAATCGCAAGATTTCTCTGACGGCTCAATTTTTCATTTGATAATAGCACGGCATTACCGAAAGCCGCCATTACTTCAGCAAGAGCTGGATTAGCTCCAGCAGCCCATTTCAATCGTTGATCAACACTGCCAACTAAATTCTGTTGCTGTTCACGTGCCTCACATACTCTCGACTGCAAACTCGTCAGTGTACTCGCTGTTTTACGTAGCTCAAGCATGAAAGTTGGTCTATTAAGTGGACTCATGGTCGTGAGATTGGCCCTTGCAAGGAGACTGTCCTCATGTAGCCAGTGGTGCGCGGTAAATTGTATCTGGAGTCGTTGGAGTGTTGCTCGGGTAATTTCTACGCTCTGTTGAGCAACTCTCGCAGTCTGTTTCCTCCTCCAAACGCCCTCCAGTGTATTGCATAGTGCACTAGCCTGGCCCAACACAGAGCCAGTGAAGACGCCACTTTTTAAACATGTGTCAACATTTTTCCTGCATAATTCTTCAAGGCACACTTTACTTTCAGCTCCAATGTCTCTCTGCTCTATCTCTTCAGTTACATTAAGACCTACGCGCTGCAATAAGAAGCAAAGAGTTATGGCCAACGTTTGGGATGTCACTCCCAAAAGTTGCCGGGAAACGTAATCAGCAGTGAAGGATTTAATCGGTTTATTCAATCTCTCGTCATCGTAAATACTAATTCCATCATTGCCCTTGAAAGTATTACCAATATCTCTGCACATGGCAAAGAATTCTCGGATTGCCTGCAATCTCTTTATCAGGAAGATATCGTCGAGAACCCGTCGTGCACCTTCATGGAAAATCGGCGCTGCTATTTCCTTTGCTTCTCTTATTTGATCAATCTTCTTCCAACAGGCTGGTATATCAAGTGATCCAAGCATTGATATCAATGAATTCGCTTCAATTTGTAATTTTTCGAAGAGCCCGTTGAATCCCATCAACAACATTTGTCCAGGCGTTAATGTTTCTGCATCCTGATCAAGTTCACGTAATTCAGGTGGCCTTGATAGTAGAGCGTCGAATCTCAAACGAATATTTGTAACAAGTGTTTGAACAATTGCGTGCGGACTCTCCATCTCCATCAATGTGAATCTCAAATGCATCTCCAATTGCGTCAATATTTCCACCAATGGCACACCAGTTGAGTGTATTATTTCATCAACTTCATTGACCATCATCATTACACTTGGCTCCTCTGTTATTATTGTCTTCAGTGCTTCAGGTAATATAATCATCTGGAAATTATAATTTAGCTCTTGAAGGCCCTTATAAATATCATCAGCACTCCTGAGGCAATCAAGAGATCTAGACATGGAATAATCATCAGTGGAATTTAATGGTATTAGGCTGACAAGCTCGACAATTAAGGAAGACATAAGGCGCATTTCATCAAGAAACCAATCGCCATCTCTTGATGTAAGATCTACTAAACATTCACCAGCACATTTAGCAGCACCCTCCATCATGAGGTATCTCTTATTTAATGCACACAATGTTGTGATATTAATAGATTCTAATGCAACACTTGCACCTTTCTCCCGGCGAACATATGTATTTAATTGCAATCGTATATCGGTGTAAGTTTTTTCAATTCTCGCCTGTGCATCTGGAAGTCCCTCATTTGTAACCATTTTATCATAATATTTCTTAAACCTTTCATTAGTATCATTCATAATTCCCTGTATTTGATACGCAAATCCAAGTATTCTCTGTATTCTAACTTCATTATTAACACTACCATCCAAATTCAATTCAAATTCAGCCATAACTTCGTGACAAGCCTCTATAGTTCCAGTTGTCAACATTTTGTTGAGCCACGCGTGATAAATAACTGAACGATGCTGAGCTATTGCACTCAGAGGATAGTAACTGCAAATTGCTGAATACTGACTCAGTAAATCCAACGAAGAACGAATCAGCAGTGCTTCTTGAGTTGCTAATTGTGTTAATTCATTCTCTGATTGTTCACACTGAACAATCATCTGGCTTTGTCCAGCATTCTGCAGGAATTCTTTGACAAGGTCAAACACCATGTGCTCCTCATGGACATTTGGATTGTCAATTTCCGCCAGCCATCTTGAGAGCTGCGGACCTCTGACAGCAGCAAGTGCAATGTTATGCATGCTAATTTGCTTTTCGCACTCGTCCATTTTTTCCTTCAAGCAAATTTTCGCTCTCTCGTGCGCATCCCTCGTACGTTTGAATGTGTTGTAACGATTTATCACTGAATACAGCGCATGATTACGACCAATAGCTTGGGCCTCTTTTATCAGCGCCAATTGTTGATGACGATCCTGAAGTAAATCTTGAGACTGGCGAGTTCCTTCGTAAGTTTCCAGCCATTCACCAAGTTGTCTCGAAAGTATTGGCAGTGTTCTCAGCATTGAGTCTCTGTTGGCAAGCCACTCGGCCTTCATCTCGGCAATTCTAACTGCAAACATAGCCTTCGTCAATTCCTTCTCAAGCTGCTTTCTGCCAACTCCAGTGCACCTCGCTCGTGCCTGGCAAGCTCCATACGTGGCTATCGAATTCTCCGCTCCAGCTCGCCAGTCAACCAAAGGATCATAAACAAATGCTTCGAGTAATGTCAATAGCGTTTCTCTCCCTCTCCTCATAACTCGAAGAGTATGCTCACATGCCAATCTAAATATTCCCTCAACTCCAGTAACGCCGAGTGCTGTTTTTATATTTGGTGTCATTCTGAATGGCACTTTTTCCGGTACACGCAGAGTCTTTCCTTTCTCGAAGCAAACGTTATAATCGATATGAACGACTTCTCCAGTATTCAAGTCCACAAGAACATTGTCCAAATGACGATCGCCAAGTCCAATTATGTATCCAATTATCGACATGACGGCGATTGAGTAAGAGTAACTCTTCGTTGCCTGCCACCAGTTCCCTGCATTGATACTATTGCACCATATTTCTTTAGCTAAAAGATCCTTTGGAGTCTCTGCCATTAGTTCAGACAGCACTTGCTTCAGTACTTGTAACGGCCATTCTTTCCTATTCTCCAGAGGAATTCCACGTTCTTTTAATAACGGTGCCAATTTGTTGTAGAAAAGCTCGGAGGGCCTCATCACAGCTGTTCCGGTTCCCCCTCTGGTGCCTGCCATGACACTTACTCTCTGTTGCCAGCGTTTGTAGAGTGCAAACAGCGGAGTAACACCATCAACCCACTGAATTAATCCTGACCTTGGACCAAGCGGTATTACGGAATAGTGACGGGCTCTGTAGGTACGTTTCGTGTCGCTGTTCTTCGACATCATTGTATTGCAGATTGTCAGGAATTGCATTATTCTTTCGTCCAAATGAAGATCTTCGAGACCCTTGAATAGATAAGTGTAAACATGACCATCAGAACCATGGAACATGAGTTTCTTTGGCTTTGTCTTTGTTGGAAGAATTTGAACGTTATTATCAACTGATCTGATTGTTACAATCTTTTTACGATCTATTGCAAATACACCTGGCATCGCTATTTTTGTGTCCTTCATGTTGGCAAGTACTGGACTTATGTCTGCCATTGATAGAGAATAAGCGCACCTCTTGTTCACCCTTTGAGCAAGCTTTGCCTCCAATTGTTTCAATGGTGTCGATGCCAATTGTGATTTAGCTGGATTCTTCGGATTCTTCAGCCTCTTTATTACCTCCTCAATGGCTGGGCCAAATTTTTCCTGAAATTGCTTCTCGTGAGGAGTTTCAGCTGGTACAGATGTCATTGCTAATAGATTTTCGAGGATGAATACAATCGGCTTGAGGATTATTCTGTGCTTTTCAGCGATTAATTTATCCTTCTCTTCATTTGTCAGCCAAACGTTATCGATGACCTTCTGAATCTCAACGTCTAATTGCTCAAATCTCTTCGAAATTTCTGCATGATGTTGACAAAATGTTGCAAGCCAAAGTTCATCCCAAAGTAGCGTAATTCTTCTCAATTCTTTAACCAGTATTTTAACATGATTTACGGAATCCTGAATTCCATTTGAAAGGCACTCAACTAATTGCGCAAAACAAGCATCCATGAATCTTCTGTGCTCATCATCATGCACATCAGTGTCATCATTACCACCAGATTGTATTGTTGCATCAGCTTCATCTACATCGAAATCAAAGTCGTTTGGTGAACTATCATTTCTCTCATATCTTGACGGTATTTCATCAAAATCCTTTCTGTGATCTGATGCGGCACCTACAACAGCCGGAAATGTTATCAAATGCGGACTATTCTCAGCAACTCTGCACAACAATTCAGAGACTCTCGTACGGACGTAAGCCTCTGGATGAGTTAGTCTTGAGAATAATTGTGGTATTATTTCTTTCCATGGCCCAGTTGGTGTACTTGATAATCCAGCTTCAAGTACATGCTGTAATTCAAGCGCATGTTTCACCACGAGTCTCAGCAATCTGAGTGTTGCAGTTATTGTAGCACAATCGTTCGAATCACCGTCAGCTAATTCCAAGTATTTGAAATAAGCATTAGCAGAGAGTTCATAATACGAGTAAATTCTCTTCTGTGCCTGTCTCCAAATGTCCACCAAGAGGCTCAAGTGCTCGGTTGTTGCATGCGTCAATATCGATACCTGGCGCAGTTGATTCTCAATCATGTCCGATGTTTTCACATCGTTTGTCTCAATGTCACCTTCATCCTCGGGTATACTCTTGTTTTGGCTCAGAATAGAAAGCACTGCATTGGCATCAGCCTCGGATGTATCAACAGGCAACAATGCTCTGATGTTATTCACATCAGTTTCAGTTAATTGTCCTGAATGTGAATTATCAACAATCTTTCTGCCCCATTTGTAACACCAAGCAGCAAAGTCTGCCCATGCTGCTGGTAATTCTGGACACTGATTGACTCCAAGCTGCATGAGTTTACCAATAATCATGTCTGATTGTGGAATTAATTCAGTTGTTTGTCCAAATAATTTACTCATCAATCCATCATTATGGATAGCTTCGAATCTCAATAATTCATTCAACTGGGGATTCTCAGTAACATTCTTTTCCTGCTGCTGTATCCATTTGCCCAATGTCAGCATCAGTTTTGTTCCAGTTTCTCGTAAATTATCTGATGAATTATCACCACTGACGATTGCTCTTGATATTCCAAGTGCTGTAACACTGCAAACTTTGACGGCATCCTCAACGGATTCCATGCTGTAGAGAAGCTTCGATAATTCTCTGAATGCCCTCATATTGTTTTTCGTCCATTTTATAGGAATTGGTTTGTCTAAAATACTATTGGTGAGATCAGCAAACAATGATTCACTCGGCGATTCTGATGGAATATCAGAATTTAGTAAATTCTCCATTGTAAAGTATTTTATAATTTCTCTCTTGGCAAGTTTGAAATTGCCTTCTTTTCGCGCACTCTTTATCAAATCCAGCCTGAAGCTCAAGAAATTATGTGAAGTATCTTCTGTTGGAAGATCAGACCACCAGAAATACTCTGACCACCAGAGGATTTTTCCCACAACATTGCAGCCAAGATTTTTAATTTTTCCCGACGATGATGATAAATCAAAACCCTCCAATTTTTTTCCATTCAAAATATTAGCAAGTCCACAAGCTGAGTACTGCATGAGTATTGAATCATTCAAATATTCTGATGGCATATTTCTCAGTCCCTCTTCAATTGTTTTAGCAGCAACTCTCCGGCATAATTCAACTTTCTCTCTACAAAATTCTTTATCTTCATCGCCAGCACGAATTCTAAGTGCTACATTGTATAATGTATTTGAGCACTCGAGCATTGTTTTGGTGCAGCTCCAATTAGTACTAGCTTTTTCATCAAGAAGTACCCAATCAGACAGTTTCTCCATGCACGGAATCGCTCTATTCTCATGATCCTTCAAACTTTCAGCCTGTTGTTTAACAATACCCCCCAAAATTTGTTTCTTAATAACCGAATTACTTTCGCGCTTAAGAATATCAGATTCGACGATTTTCCAAGCTTCCAATTGTGTCCAATCTCCAACAGCTGAATAGCAACGTGCCAAATGCTGCATAGCAAACGCAGCAACATGAACATCGCCATCAACAGGTCCAGCATCTGGATTTTCCGAGTCTGCCTCTTGGACTTTAGCACACGGATGTTCCTTCAAAATGGCTTTGTAACTTTCCGCAGCAGTTTCATAGCGGCCAGCTGCCTCCTCCATTGCTGCCTTGAGCCATAAAAATTTTCTCTCTCTTTCCTTCGTATAAAGATAGAGGCCCTGAAGAGCCTCAGTTTCGCCCAACATAACTAATGCCTGTGCAGTGCACAATGTAGCTCTCTCAAATTCAGCTCTATGAGTTACTTTAACGTCAACCAAATCCTCCAACAATCGTTGACCATTTCTCAGTGCACTCGTAGCAAGACCAGCATGGAGTGATACAACACAAAGTGCTAAACGGATACGAATGAGCCATTCTCTGCAAGTTGATTTATTAGTATGGAAGAATGTTCTAACTGGTTTTGGAAGCGGTGAAAGAGCAACGGCACAGCCTTCAGCAGCATTGTGAATAGCCCGTTCAAGATGCTCTAAAAATTCAACGAATAATCGGACTCTAGTGTGCTCATGAAGTGAATAATCGAGGCCACGTTCGTCTCTCTTCATAATCTCTGGTTTGCAAGATATATCACGTGCCAACGCCTTCAGTGCTCCTTCGATACTTGTGAATGTCTCCTGCGGCTTACCAAGCGGTGTGCGTAATTTATTTAAAACGCAGTGCTGTGCTGCCTCCATTCCACTCCAAAAGAATAGAAACGAACGATTCGATAATCCAAATTTATATATTTTAGCCATTGTTTCATTTTCAGATATTGTTGGCCAACAAAGTGTAAATATTTCTGACAATCCAAGGGCATCGAAATCATAATCCTGCAGAAGGAATGCCATATAAGTCTTAAAATGTTGAGCTTGCATTTCGCCATTGCCACTTGAATTACCAGAACTGTTGCTGCCAGAACTCCCAACGTTTCCTCTCATGTGCAATCTTTGAGCAACAATCAGAGATTCGATTGAATAATTTTCGATGGCCCGGAGTTTCTTCGTTTCCGATTGCAAGTACTGCCTGTTTATTCTCGGTATGACAATGCTGATAGGAACACTCATCAATAAAGCCCCATATTTGGTCCTCGCCGTGGCATCAATAGATGTTGCATGAAGAATTGCCAAGTCAATGATTCCAAGATAAACATACTCTGGCCAAATAATTTTCTTATCACTGGTTAGTATTTCCAGATTATTACATATTGCAACAGCAATTTTTGGATTAGTTGTTGCTCCACGAGTCAACAGACTCGATACAATCATTCTGAAATCTTCTTTGTCCTTCAAAATACCAAAGTAAGTCTCTGCCTGTGTGCAAATTTCTTGAATCCAATTTGACAATAATAATAGCGTTTGTTCAGATATATTTCTCAGTTCAAAACATTTACAAATGAGATTCAGTATTGTGGATAAATGTCCACTGGTTGGTGATGCCGTTGGTACATCAAGAGCACCAGGAAAAATATCGATGGACCTACTGGCTCCTGTTATAAGACTCGAACTTGGTACAAAATGATTGTAACGAGAGCAATGAGCATAGAGGAGAAATAAAATACAATGCTGCAATAATGGACTGTCTGTTGTAAGATCAGAATCATATGGGCGCATTTTGACAGCGAGAAGTTCCAAAATACTTGGCTTCAGTGCCCACATACCAATTATTGAATTTCTTGCATTAGCAAGATCTGAGAGTGCTCTCAATAAAAATAATACGACAGTCTCAGCGTCTCTCTGATTATATTTGACTTCTGTGAGTGGATTACTAGATACTAAACCCTCTAATTGAGGCATTATGAGTTTGTATGCTATTTCAACGTCCGCCAGTATGTATCTGTAAGCTTCTTGAAGCAATGGAATATTCTTTAATCCCAAGAGACTGTGATAAACAGCTAAGCTTGCATTCTGAATGGCTATTGAATGCCGAAAACGTAATTTAAGGAGTACAGAATCAGCACCTAAGAGTTTATGAACCAATTTCAATGGTAAATTTGCTGATACTTCTCTTATTATCTTTGAAATTATATTCAACGTTGATACAATTGTGTCATCAAGAAAAATATCAATTTTCTTCAATTGAATGTCAAGAAATGTGTACAAAAGCTCATGATTTTTCGTTATACGGCTTTGGAGAATCCCAAGAAAATGATAAGTACACTCATTAGCTGCAACAATCAAATCTTCTTTCTCTTGTGAAAGATCCAATGATGCTCTACTTTTCTCCTTATTCTTCAGTTCAATTGATTTCAACAATTTTAGCAGGGTTTTAAGTTTATCCTCTTCTATTTCATTGTCTCTCTCGCTGTTTACCTTTGAGTTCTTCTTGTCTTCTCTCCTTCTACCAGAGTTCATTGATTTTATTATTTTAAAAAAATGCTGTTCATCATTTATACCATCCTCATTAACTTTTTTAACCAAAGTATCGATATTCTTTTGAGTTAGCGTTAAGCCTTTGATTGAGTCGGTTAAGTATTTCATATCCTCAGGCTTTTCTTTATTATCATCTGAATTATCGAGGAGTTCATTCTTGTGCTCTCGGTTTTCCAATAATTCAACAGTCTCCTCATCTAATTCAATTGCTTTCACAACAGTCTGCAACATTTTCGATAAACAATCAGTCAAGAATGACCACTGTACTGCCGGCGCTACATTTGGATTTAAACAATCACCAACACTTTTAGTAACTGTATTAAAAACTGATATGAGCGATGTTATGCGTAATATACATTCCTTTGGGCCTGGTGGTGGTTCGTCGCCCGGTGAACTTCTACCAGAGCTTGGTATTGTTAATTCCTCATCGTAACTCTCCATGTCCTCGAGAAATTGACTGAGTAACATCAGTGTAAATTGTAGATCACCAATCCAAAAATCATGCAAACGCTGGAGACTTCTACTTGCATAAGAAACAACTGACTTTGGTTGGGTAAAATCGATGTGCCAACCAACTAGAATATCAACGGCATCGCGAAAATGATTTGAAAAGGTTTCCGGATACAAGTCAGTTACAATGAGTATTGCATCGACAGTTGCCATCAGAAGATCCGGTCTATCTACATTTTCAAGGGTCGATTGTAGACGGGACATTATTGCCTGCAACACAGACACTACTACAAATACGATTTCTTTTCCTGTATTTTGTTCTTTTATGTTTATAGTGGCATTTATTCACACTAAATAGATGCAGAGTAACTTTTTTCTCATAATTTCGGCTATTATTTCAAAAAAAATTATCAGAATTTTTATTTAATTCTTAAACATCATGTTTGAAGATAATAAAATGTGATCTTATTATTTTCTGGTAATAATTAAGATGCAAAGGTCTCTCTACTGTGAAAAGGCAAGAAACTTTGAAAAAAATTAAAGTTTGAAATTTCAGTATCCAATTTGTTTCTTAAAAATTTTATTTCAGAAAATGTAATTTTTAAACTTTCTTTATATGCAAAACGAATCGATTAATATATCAAAAAGAACCATTAAAAATGGTCCATTAAAGAAAAAAAATGATTTCTTTAGAATAATAGCCTCTATTATCAAATTTGTTCCTTAATTCATTGTTTACGTATTTACCATTGAATAGTCCTTCAGCTTTTGAGTTTCAATATCCATTTTCAAGACATCACCAAGGGACTTGATCAGTAAATACTTAACATCATCCTTTCTTTCAACTGCATACTTTCCAAAGACCCAGTCCAAGAATCTGTCAAATGAATATTAATTTAATTCCACTCAATTCACATATTCTCATGAATTTTGAAAGAGAATTTGAACCTTTTAAAATCCTGACTAATTGTGTATCCAATTTGCGCCATACACTTGGCAGTTAATTGTTTTGCTTCATTACCCAATTCAAGATGCAAAACATCGTACAGTGTTTCACACATTGCTTCCAAGTTACGTTTTATTATGCGATAATTTTCAGGTGCAACAATCGCCTCCTGCACCTGCTTAACGAGGGGCAAAAAATGATCGTAGTCATCTTCTCGACACAATCGCCTCAGGAGTTTTGTTATTCTCGATTCATCTGAAAATTTAGAAATTTATCAAAGCAATTTTTAACAATTTCTTGAAATATTTTTGAAAATATTGGAGATAGAGAAATATTTCTATTAACTTCTTCGGCCTCATGGCAAAATGGATCCATGAACAAAAATTTAAAGATAGAATTTCTACATTAGTATCAACAGAAAGAAAAAAAAAATTCTGATGAAAATTATGTAAAAAAAAACATTTAAATTTCGCAAACTTTCAAATTTTTCAATTATGCCTTTTTTCCTCAAAATTTTATCTCTCGAATAATTTCAAGATTTCGCAAGAGGAATTTTCAAAATAGAAAAAAAAACATTTTTCTAGACAATGTATTCCCCATTTCACAAAAACGTAAGAAATTTTAAAAATCACCATTTATTCTCTTGTCATCGTAGTACTTGTTCGAGCAGTTGTCCTGATTCTTCAACGATTCTTGAAATTTTTGTCTAGTCGTTGGGTGATAACCCTCTGTATTACCATCCCTATCTTGGCCCTTCTTGAATGGCCTACCTCTGCCCCTTCCACGCTCACCGCTGTTACTTCCACGAGCCATACGCAACTCATTGCGGTTACCGCCGCCGCAACTGTTTCTCTGCTTGATACGTGTAAAACTGTGATCACCAAGGTTACCAGAATTTTTTTGACAAATTACCAATGTACTTCTTGGTACACCAAAATCGTTGTTACTCGATGACTCAGTTTCCGTTTGTTCGTTCTTAGATTTTTTCGTATCCTGCCTCTCAGATTCTTCAGCTTTGCACGTGCTAACTCCTGATTCCTCTCGAAGCTCCGAGCTCTTGGATCCCCGTAGCTTCGTACCGGTGTTAGAGTTCGCACAGCTATTCATTACATTACTCTACAGGTGGTCCCGCATGACCCACACTTACGGAGAGTAATTGCACTCAGACGTTGATTGATTTTCTGGAAAATCAAGAAACGAAACTATTAGATTTTTCAGCGGTGAAGAAGCTGAATTTTATAAGTCAATTTTGTTTTTTAATATATCTCGGGAATAGAGTGGAATGGAATATTATTATAGAAAGCATTTGTCGTTAGGAAAAATTGTGTATCTCCTCGATATTGAGATAAACGGGACTTTAGTTAAATGAATAAAAATTCTAAGAAATTGTGAATAAAATAATCTATAAAATGAATTTCTTTGAAAAAAATTGGAAAAATTTTAAGTGATTAAATTTTTAAACTATTCGAAAACATAAAGTTTGAGCACAAAAAATAAGAATTGAAGAAAAATTGATGTTCTCATCTTTTTGGGAAATAATTGGAAAGAAATTCTAAAAAAATTGTGAATAAAATAATCTATAAAATGAATTTCTTTGAAAAAATTGGAAAAATTTTGAGTGATTAAATTTTTAAACTATTCGAAAACATCAAGTTTGAGCACAGAAAATGAGGAGAATTGAAGAAAAATTGATATTCTAATTTTTTTCCAAAATAATTGGAAATTTGTTGTTACTCTCGTGTTTTTAAAGAAAAATTTGAATTTTGATTTTTTTAACATAATATTCCGAAAAAAAACACAGGCCTATTCGTTAAATCTCAAGAATAATTTTTTATTCCAATAAAATATCGAATCGAAGGAGGGAAAAGAGCGTTTGTTATGTTCTGCAAGAGCAGACTGCACTATTCCGCTAAAATTCAAAGAAAAGTTCATTTATTTTCGTAATAGAATTTTGCAAAAGTCATTATAACTGATAAACTACAACCGAAATTTCTTTAATTGCCATAAACTTCATTTAGATGAGCCGATAACCTTGAATAATAATTATTTAACTGACTCCATACGGTGAAGAAATCACTGACTTCCCGCTTATTTGGCATTATGGAGGTTAGTTGTGTCAGCTATCACCATGAATTACAAAACTATCCGTGAAGTTTTATCTTCCAACCACATGGTGAATTTTTAGACGAGTCCAAGTGACTCCGGTTGACTCCACAATTAATGAAGGAACAAATTAACGTGGTTAAGTAAATTAAAATGCTTAAAAAAACGTTGGAATTAAAATTGCACCAAATGTTTTGATAGAATTGGGGTTAATGTTTTCTCTGTAAAATTGGAAATGATCCAAGAGTCAAAATTTTCGTGTACTTATTTTTTTTCTCGTTAATATAACACAATTCTTGCAATAATTATGTGGCCACAATAAAATTGTCATAAATTTCAATTTTTTTTCTTTCTCCAAGCAAATGTAAATATACCTTCATATATACATTAACACATGCACGCCAGACTTTAGGATGAAATTGAAGTGACGAGTATGGAAATAATGAAATGATCGAAGAATAGAGTGTATAATTAATTTTAAATTGATATTGACCTCTTTCAATGATGTTACGAAAATTATTTGACAATATTCTGCAATCGATGAATCAAAAAAGGAAGCACACTACCTCTTCCTCATCTGCTCCCCGGCTGAACACACACAAAAATTATTATTATTTTTTTTCCTCGATTTTAGAGCTGTTGCCCTCTATGGGCGGACCGTGTGCTCCTCTTTCACTCGCTCTCTCTCTCTTCGAAGAACACAAAAATCCCGAAAAAACACTCCCTGCCCTCAAAACAGGGCTCTCGTTTCTCTCTCTCTCTCCCAACTAGCACACGTTTTTGCAAAATATCACGTAACCAATACTGATTACTCTTTCCAAAATGATGGAATCCCATTCGTTGATTCTTGTGTACCACGTGGTACTGAATTACGGTGAATTTATAAATTTTTTAGGCCATTGTTGTGGTAACACTGTTAGAGCATAACCTGAAAAATTAAAAATTGCATTGAGAAAAAAAACTTGGGCGTGGAGAATCCTGTTGCTTCACATTATCAGTAGCGTCTGTCATTTATTTACAAACATAGAATTGATAAGTTGAGGTTTGAATTATCTCATGAAAAGTGATTGTGAGTGATTAATGGCTCATTGAAGGTGAATAATTTGAGAGAACCGGTTTTGAAGAACTTCGCAACTTTGTTGCTCCGTTGCGACATAAGAATCAATATTTTTTTAGCAATGAGAATTAATTTATTGAATTTATTAGTGAAGAAAGAGATAACGATTCTAGTTTTAAATTGAATTTTCGCGAATATCTGGGAATTGGAAGGGGCTTAAGGGATTTTTATGGGGATCCTTCTTGTAGAGCGGAAAAAGACGTAAAAAAGATTCCATGAATAAATCATTCATTTAATTAATTTATTAGCGTTCGGCCTTTGTGGTCAAGAGGAAAGATAAAATATTAATTCACGTGAATTCATAATTTTTTCAATGTTCAAAAAAATTACAATTATTTGTCGTCTAAAGAGGGACAAAATTAACTTTTCTGATTATTAAAAAAATAGACACTGATTTTTGGAGAATTAAGTTCGCAAAATTTGGTTTATAAGGTAAATTCTCATTCGAGCCCCTATTCTCAATTTTCATTCTTGAGTTTATTTTCAAAGTATTGATGAATTCTCTTTTCAGCTATTGGCAATCCTCATCAGTCTATTGTTATTAATTATTTTCTTGCTCAGGTAACATACTTCCATAATAATCAATAGTTGATAGAAGAATTCATCAATGATTAAAAATCAATTAACATTTTTTTTCCTAATGAAATTATAATTCTTCAGCAATATATTAAAATGTTGACCTTAATAAATTCACATGAGTTCATATTTTATCTTTGCTCTCGACAACGGCCGAATAAACAACCATGTAAAAACCAAAAAAATGATAAACGCTCGAAGAACTTCCTTGAGAAATCAAACTGATTTGTTTCAGACGACTATGGCGAACGTTTATCCACAACCTCCTCGATTGTCAGTGCGTGACAGCTTCGATGACGAGGAATTAACGGACATTGACGACGAAGTTTTCATTCGCGATGGGAAAAGAGATGGGATTGTGAAGATGAATGACGATGGCGTTAAAAGGCCTTTAATGGCACCACGGAGGAAGGCGAAACTTGGTCATTTAAATACACCTCCACTAACATACAAAGCACTGCTCATTCCATTGTGCTACGGTGTTATGGCGCTGATCGTTCTCCTTGGGCTCATGCTCCTATGTGTTATAACTATCAATATCTTCCCAGTGCAATTCACAATGTTCAGGAATTTATTTCCCAATGGAAACTTAAAAAAATACGTAGTGCAAGATGTTCTTCCATGCACCTCACTCGCTTCCAGCGTTGTTTGGATGAGGACGATGCCAAAATTGACGTCAGAGGCACCTTTAAGGAGCGTTGATGTCAATGGAGATGGAATCGAGGATATTATTCTGGGATTTAGCACAGGTGTTTATTATTAGAATGAGAAGGAATTGATTTATTTACTGAAATCATCATTTATTTCGGAGTTCTTTCGTTCCTCATTGATTGCTTCTGAATTGGAATATTTTTCTCGCGTACAAAGAAATTTGACGAGTACATTAATTAAGAAATGCAGGTACATTATTTTTTTTATTATTTTGGAAAGAATGAGGTTTTCGAGAATTTACTAAAAGATCTTTTCTTTGGTCCTTAAAATTCTTCACGAAAAAGGTCCCTGAATTTTTTTTCTAAATCTACTCGTTTCAGGGACATTTGCAGAAGAATCTACATGAAAAAATTAATTCATCTTCTTTTACCACTCTACTACTGAATTTCTATTTTATATCAATGATCACGAAGATAATTAATTAATTTTGGAATTCACTTAATTTTAATCGAGTATCGATGATAGGAATAACACATTTCTATTCAGAAGCATATTGTCAGTGGAAAACAACAACCTACTTATTTTTTCATTTTATTTTTTATTTGCAGATCTTGTAAGATGTTTTTTCTTTTGTGTTTGTGTTCTGTCGCTTCTTAAGGTAATTTTATTTATTGATTTCTTTATTTCTTTATAATTGCGAGTTAAGAATGTGTAGTTATTTTGTGAAAATCGATGTTTTCAACGTTCGAAAAAAGTCATAATTTTTTTTGGCCTGATAGAGGAACATATGAAACCAACTTTTCTGATGTTTGAAAATTTGATCTTAATAACTTTTGAGCGATTGAATAAGCAAAAATTTTCGTATACACATTACCGGAATTAATTTCAAATTAAATTTTTTTTAAGCTAAATCACTAAATTTTTATCGAAAGCTAGAGGCAATTGAAAAAAGTATTCTAAAACTAATGAATTTCTTGAATTTCGCTTCATATTGACGTACACATTTAGTACATCTTCTCAATTTTATTTCTCAATAATTAATATGGTTTGATGACTTCAAATGATCATTTACATGAAGAGCACTTCCTCTATTAGCAAAAAAGATTGAGACTTTTTTGAATACTTCATGGTTTCAACTGAACTTCCTGAACGAAGTAAATTGTTTATTTACACCAAAGATATAATTTTTTCCTCCATTCAGAAGAAATTAATCAATGTTTAAAACGGTTTATTCTCACTTTTCAGGGCTGGATGCATTAGATGCTCCAGAATTCCTCTGCAATCTGTATTTCGACGGCCAAATTCCCTGTCTAGGTGGAATAATGGCTCTGAACGGAGAAACTGGGGAAACATTGTGGACTCACTGGACGAATCATGCAATTTTTTCAATCGACTGCACTTCTGATTACACCAATGACAAAATTAAAGACTGCATCGTCACAGGACGTGGTGGGATTCTTCATGCAATTGATGGAAGTAGTGGTAAACTACTCTGGGAATTACCAGCCCAACAATATTCGATGGCTGATGAAAAAATTATTCTGAATAACTATGATGCAAGAAGCATGTCTGATGTAAATGGAGATGAAATAGGTGATGTCATTGTCTCTCATACGACTCAGGCAGGAACATTCCGTTCGAGTAGATTGATTCTTTTGTCTGGAAATAATGGAACTATCATAAAGAGTATTGATTTTTCGAAGAAAGAACAACTCTTCATTGCTCCACAAGTTCTGGTTCATCCTGATGGGGAAATTATGTATATTATGTCATCGTGCACACCGGATCAGTCTGGTGGAGTTTACATTGTGCCTCAGAGCACTTTGCTTCATGGGAATTTGGTAAATAATATATTATTGTTAAGTCTCGCGAATATCCGTGATCATTCAATTAAATTAAATTAAATTCAATTAAATTTTTTTGTATCCATGATTTATCGTAATATTTCGAAAAACTTGACCCTAAGTTTACAATTTTTTTTCTACTTCCTTACCATTTATAATTCTGATAAAATATTCATGAAAATTAATTATTTCTAGAAGCGGAAGAAACCACTTCAACAAGGCCAAGGCAAAGGAGTCCTTTTACCACCAATACTAGTTGACTTAACACAGGATGGAACGGAAGACATAATAATAGTTGCATTAGATTCAACAATAACTGCATACAATGGATTAAGTTTCCAGCAAATTTGGAATTACACGGTTCCTCAATCTGAAGTTATAAGTATACCAATACCTGGATACTACGATGATGATAATGTACCTGACATCATGGTGAAACATCAAATAGGACCTGGATTCCCAGTTTACTATTATTCATTGACAACAATACTCAGTGGAAAGACTGGCCAGCCTCTTTTGGAGGAGCCAATTAAGGACAGTGCCAATGGCCAGATGTCTGGTCTTACTGTTTCCGTTGATGGTTTCGGCAACGACTGGTTCCTCCACTGGTCAGCAAACTGCATGGATCAGAATGTCAATGAGAATATAAATGAGAAATACAGATTTTTGAATGGTCAAACACTTTTATCACAGAGCAGAGCTGATCTCTGCAAATTGAGATTCAATTCTACATTGAGCATGAAACTGTCAGCAATGAGTCAACACGTTGGTCCACCTGGTCAAACAATTTACTTTTCTGATGATTGGAAAGCAGTGGAACTCAATAATTCAATTGACCCAAGAAAAGGAACCCAGAAATATTCGAATACGTTTTCTGATGATGAGAATGCACAGACTGAAGTTAAAGTACCACCAATGTCCCAACGTTCACCGAGAGTAGAAATGGAAGAGAGAAAAATTGATGCGTTCAGAAATGAGGAAGGGCTGGATGAACAGAGTGATTACATTCTAAAACCCGATGAAGATAAGGAAAAAAGTTTGGATAACTCTTACAGTTTCAATGAACTTCCTGAGTTCAAAAAAGAAGTCAACAATTTTCCTAATCTCGGTTTTCTGAATCCTTGGAATGAGCAAGAATCCGTTCAGGACGAGGACATCAGATCCGACGATGATATCAAGCAGTTTGATTATTTGAGAGAACGCTCGAAGCGATGGATAATACCAATAAAACCGAAGATTCACTTCATCGATTTGAACAAGAGAATTGAACGCAGGCGCTCCAACAGACGACCGAAACGAAGCAACAATGACAATGAAGATAAGACTGTGCAGCGACAGCCACCGACTGGTATATTACTCCCCTCATTGACCAAGAATTCTCTTACGAATTCGATTGATTTAATATTCTCGACTTACTGGCTACCGCCGTCAGAAATATCGCTTGTATTGTTGCAACAAGATCTCGAGTGTATACGTCAAAGGGAGGAGAAATTAATTGAGAAATTGGAATTGAATGAACGTGAGAATATTGTTGCTGAATGCTTGGCGGAACGCGGAGTTAATTATAAACTTTACAGAGAGGGCTTAGATCGTGAAAATTCGAAATTAGCACTTGGCCAAATGACTATTTACAGAATGAAATTGGAGTGTGTTTGTCCAGATGATATTTTAGATGGGCAATCATGTAAAAATATTTCAATTCATCAGAACTGGCCGGAACACTTGGGTGTTTATGGCAATGGTTACTTTAGTTAAGGAGAATCATTTAATTGGAGGAGCAAGAAGACTTATAAACGTGGAATGCATGGAGTGTTTGAGAATAATGTAATACTGCAATTTGCACCAATCACTGTTAGAAAAAAATTGAAATTTCATGGATAATCTGGTGGTAATTTTCATAAGCGTGACATTGAATTAGTTTTAATGGAAAGATGTTCATGAAATTT
>JABSMS010072068.1:0-18951 GCA_018902275.1 Aleiodes sp. PSUC_FEM 10030003
TTTATTTTAATAATAATTTTTTCTTTCCATAAAACAATCACGGAATTTCTAACTGTGCTTATTAGCGCAACTTGAACCGTAAATGCTAAAAATATAGATTATACTGAATTATTGGTATTTGTAAAAAATACTGATAGGGCATATTCGCAGGAGGATAATCATAGATAATAATCGTCGTGATAGTTGAGTTGACGAGGTACTCGTCGAAGTATTGGCACGTCGTAGGCTAGATAGAAGAAAGCTCCTGGTATGTGACTCAGTGCTCTCCACCAGGCACTCATTTTATATTTTAATTCTTGAAAAATTGAAAATCCGACTCTCTTTCTACGTGGTTCTGATGGCCTATTAAAAAGAAGAAAAAAAAATGATATTTCATAAATATAATTTTTTTGTTGATTCATATGTACATATTATACTGACCCATTCATATCTAATGTCTCTCTGGTTTGGTTTTTATATGTGTACATGTAGCAGGCTGGATTGGCACTAGTGGTTATGACGTTGTGTAACTTTTTAATGGTTACTGGTATGCTACCCTGATATTTATCGATAGTTATATTGTGAGACCAATTGTCTTCAGAATAAGTCACTTGGCCCTCTAATACTGTGAGGGAAACATTCGAAAAATCATTGTTGAAATAATTTTCCATTTGCATACCAAAATAATCAGCGACAAAGAAGACGTCTGTGTAATTGGACCAGGTGTAAACATCCTGAGTTATTTCTTCCATTCTCTGTCGATATGAATTATACTGAGTTAGGAGCGGCATCAAGAAACTAACAGGTTTTAATGGATGCCAGTCAACTGTTAACAGATCAACATTTGGATCGAAGACTCTTTGTTGAAATCTGCCATTCAAAGAACATCTTACGTCAATGTAGATACTCAAATTGTGTGATAGCTTCGACAATTCGTCTTCCTTTTTAATAATATTTTTTGAAGTCAAAATTTCTTTTTTCTTCATCAATAGATTGTTCTTCAGACATTGGGAATATTGAATTGCCATGTCTCCATGTTTCGACCACCTATCGTTCTGCACCCATGCTTGAGGATCTATGAAATGATCCTCATTGTTTTCATTGTCATGAACTCGAATTACTACTAGAATTGTATCCCAGGAGTGAATCATCATGTCCCAAGAGTATCCGTATAAGCCAGGAACCCAATTATTATATCCTTTTGTTATGAAATGAGAATATGGCAAAAAGAATTGAACAAGTATATGAAGAAGCAGAATCAGTATTAAGAATTTTTCTTTCTTTTTTGGTTTTCTACATTTTGATTTTTCTTTTTGAGTTGTTGCCTCTTGTCCCCAAGTATTCATAGTTTTCTTATCATCTGGATACTGCTGTTGACACTTATCAATTATGTTTTTTGTCAATTGATAATTATCAGCCCCATTCAATGTTATTGAATCTTTGAAGAAAGATATTATTTTTCTTGGCCAATCCACATGACAGAAGAGTCCCATTGTAGCTAAACAGACATATGGAAACATTCCAATCGTGAAGAGTCTAGAATTCATGAGGTGAAAGGTAGTACACAAAAACATTGCAGGTATTCTTGTTTTTTCAAATAGCAACCAGAATCCGACCGTGAGATCAAAGATGAAGGCAAACCAGTGGACAATTAAATAATCAATCTGCTCAGTTGTTAAAAAAAATTTGAACGGATCAAACACCCAGTGAGCTGATAAATTCGTCATTGAGTAGCCTTCAAGCCACTCTCTGCTGGATTTTTTCAAACCGGCCAAAAAATATAGGGCAAAAAATTGAAATTTTAATATAAAATAATTCCACAGAGGAACAATTTCTGGTTTCCTCATAAATTTTGAGTCCAATGCACAGTATCTATTTGCACCACTTCCCCAAAATAATATTGCAACAATACCATACAAATAGGAATGATTATTCCAGAAACTTTTATCTAGAAGAAAAATATACCAGTATGGAATGATGAAGAAAGCACAAGCGATTTTGAAACAAAATCCCAGCATTATTCCAAACGCCCCAATCCACATTAAACTATAAAGAACAATCATATATGGTAATGTTGGTGGCTTCATGCCGTGAATCAAAGGAAAGTGACAGGTATAGGGATCTCCCCATTTTAGGTCGATGTCTGCTAGTCCTCTTTCTTCCACTACGTCAATTACCATGCATAAACCTAGAACAATTTCGAAGCGTCACATCTGATTATTTCATTTATTCAATCACTTTACATAAACTTACCGAAAAGTGCTCGCGAAACTCCAAGACTCGCTGCATCCGTTGGCCGATAAAGTAACTTTACAAAGCTTTCATAATTTTTCAAATTGTCCAATTCAAAGCCCCACAGTCTCTTGAATTTTTCTCTCATCACTCTTTGTAATGAAATTCTCAACTGCCAACTTGATTCTGTAGCACTCGGTGCTTTTTCTCTTTTATTTTCTTCCATTCACTCTGAGTGAATATTCGTACTTTTTTTTTTTTTTTTTTTCTGAAAGAGTGAAAAAGAATAACTTATCTTTGTTGATATTGAAAAGCGATTATAGCAATTGCAAAATTGAGTTTGGTCAATCTATATGTTGTACGGTATATTGTCAATTCTATTCAAGCTAGTGATTTTTACAATTGCATGCTCTATCTATGAATAGCAGTTGTAGAGAATTATACCCGCAATTTATACATACCTATATACAGTTACAGTTATGTACGTACAGTGTATTGGTGCGTCAGTCCAATTAAGAGGTATAAGAGCTATGTAGCTGAGATATTAAACCCACGCGTATTTAATATTTTTACTCATATAATTATTGTAGGTGAATGTTTATATGAATTTTTATCACAATTTTTTAAGCTAATAAAAAAGGTTGTTCTTGATGAATCTTTCTCGAAAGATCATTATTTAGAAAATGAAATTGACTTGTTCCAACAAATCTTGAAAAAACTTTTCGAGTTTAATTATTTTACTTAAAAATTCAACATTTTGTTATTTCTATTCCAGACTTTTTTCGTCTACTACTTACGGTTTTCAATTGGTTCAAATGACTTATGCAGGATGACAATTATTTTCCAATCAAGTGTTATGACAAGAATCCAACAAGCAAATGAAGGGTATCACAAGTGCGTCGAAGATATATGGGGAAAATCTAACTGAGAACTGTAGAGAGACGCGGGAGAACGTGCGCCTGACTATTGACCCGCGCCAGCGCAATTATGGTTTATCAGGGATACTTCATCTCTCGCGATACATGAAATGGTAAGACGTCACTACTATTTTGCTATATTTTGCCTTCTTCTTCTTCTTCTTGTCAAGTATCTATACTATATGTTATTGATTTTAATGAAGAGAAAAAATAAATAAGAATGAATCGGAAAGTTTCGAATGGAAATCTGTGGTGATCTAACGTTGGCCCCAATGTGTTAAATAGCCCTGTTCCACCAGGGCTAAACTAGGGCTAAATTTCGATTCAGACGATGAAAACTCTACATCAGTTCAGGTTCAACCCTGTTGAAATTCACATGTAAATGAGAGTGAAATTTTCACGGGAGGAAATTGTTTTTATCTCTGAGATGTTTATCTGAGTGTGAAGTCGACAATGATTTTTGACAATCGCTAAACAATTTCTTTTCTAAATCTTCGAGCAACTACTTAGGCACTACAAATTTATATGCATGAAACTTCAATTCCAATTATTTTCGTCTTGATGCACACCCCTCTTGTTTTAAGGTCTGTCAACGCGATTAACACTCTCGTCAATACGTTTGTTTGAAATGCAGAAATTTTAGACGTGAAGAGAAAAAGGACGAAAAAAGAGTATACGTAAGAGTTTTTTTTTTGCATACAGCTGGAGTGTACTTCATTGGATGGTCCTCACTTTGTTCTTTAATAGGAAGAAGAAGAAGGAGTCTCAACGGCCGTTTTTAGATTAGACAATGAACTTATTTATTTCAGTACGCCTCTCAATTTGTTTTCTGCAGACCACTTTTGGATTGACTGGAACCGAAAGAGAGTTTTTTTTTTTTTTTTCGTAGAGACAAATTATAAATTTTTTCATTTACTAAACATAACGTTTATCGCTGTCCTTGTTGACAAATTGATGTATAGGGAATCAGGGTGCAGATCCCTGTTTCGTTTCCCTTTTGTCAATCATAATTTTCATTCCAGCTTATTTTCATTAACAAAAACGCACCAAAGTTTATCCGATAAAGAATCATCTTGTCTCTAACCGAATGCACCTGGAGTTAAATTACTACTATTTGCTCGGCTATTTATCACGGTTTATTATTTTCCATTGTTGACTGGAGTATAGGAGTCATCTATTGTCACATTTCCACAAGTTTGATAGAGGGGGAAATTGGAAGACAACAAAAGGTAGCTCGAATACTGTGTACATACGATGGAGAATTAACAAAACCATGTCAAATCATATTTGCATATCATTTTTCTACAGACCCTTGAATTTAAATTAGACAAATAAAAGACTGATCAATGAGAGATTCCACTTATTTTTCTAAATATTTTCATATGGTAATATAGGGAATCGTGGGGCAAAATGGACCCAGGCTGTAAAATAACCAGTCATAAAAACGAAAAAAGTTATGCTTGATAGTAATTTCAATAAATCAAGGCCTCAAGTTGGAACAGTTGATGTTACAGATATTCTTATTTCCCCATTGGAAAGCCAGGGAAAATTTCTACGAAAAGCATGCAAAAAAATTATGATTTCTTGTCAAGAAATTTTTTTTTTATCCAAAATCTAAGGCTTATAATCTTTCGATTTTTTAAATTTAAATTTTGATTACTCAGAGATAAATTTGGTTTTATTTATCGTAGCGAGTAGGCGTCATGCTCGTCACAAATTGAATTTTAAAGATTTTTAATGTAGTTAAACTGATTCACAGCAGAGTGCTTATCACTCCATGGAGAATCGGCGAAAATCAATTTCTCACCAATGAAATTTATGGAAAATTATGCCAGCTTTCATTTAAGCACTTTTTTAATTTTAAACATTTCATTAACATAAATAACAATAACAAAGTAACAATGTATGAATGATAAGTATTTCGAGTCCTTAAATATGAATGTTTCGCCGATAAGAACAAAAAAGTATAAAAATAGTTATAATATTTTGAAGAGAAGGAGAAAAATTCAGATATGGAATCAACATATGTACATATGCGGCAACTTTTCGTTATAATTTGTTGCGTCAAGTATTATTTCACGTGCATTGGGCCCTCTGGATAGAAATCCTCACATTGAACGTGGTAGCTTTCTTCATGTGGGGAAGGAGCGGTATAACAATAGAACCCTTTATCGAGCCCCTACGCACCCAGACAACATCCATACATCATCATTCATGTTAGGATGGTGGAAAAAGAATAGTAAAAAGTGTACTGGGAGAATTTAGCTAGAGGGGATAAACATACTCGCAAGCGGTAGCCAACGCTTTAGATCTTTTGTTTAAAAAATAACAATAAACATTTCAGAAACATGGAAAAATGGAAATTCCAAAAAAATTTACAAGTTTATTTAATGTTGTAGAGATTTCCATAATTGAAAAAAATCTATAGCTTTAATAATCTATCTTCTCTTTCTTTTTATCGGCCATAATCAACGAAACGTGATATGAACAGCTTCGATTAACGGCTTGTCCGACTTGATCAAATCACTTTCATGATTAAAAAAAAATCACTCGATTAGAAATGGACATAAATATTTTTATAAATCATCTCCATTGTAAGAGAATTGACTATAGGTTTTTTTAAATCCGTTCTATTTTTTAAAAAAGAGTAACCCCTTCACCATGTCATAGCACGGATGACTGATTGTAAAACCATAGAGTAACCAGTAGAATAAGGGGTTGGAATAAAAATGAGCGGCAGGGTAGAATTTGAGCTTTAAAATTAATCCTTGTAATCGACGTGTAATCCTTTAAAACTCCGTAACGTAGCATTATCGTTCAGAATCATATACGTGAATGGCATGATTTTTCATGGTGGTTTCCGGTGCAAGGAAAAAACACTTTCTATTTTTTCTATTTGGAAGAACAATAACTGATAATTTTCCAAATCTTATTCATGATTGGATTCAATTTATATCTGCAATTTTTCTTGAAACCCAATGTTAACGGGGGATGTAAACAAGTTAATTAATGTTATATATTATTAAGATGACTTGAAATTCAATGTTCCAGACATCTGATCCGCCAACATTAATAATCACTTGAGGCGTCCTTGTGCCAATCTGTACATAATTTTTTTCTTATTTGAGCATAAAATTTTTCTTTTCATTCTAAATTCTAAATCAATCTCTATATTGATTCGTGAAGAAAATAACGGGCTGCAATATATATTGGAGAGTTCATTAATTAGAAAACCAGGCGGACATAAAATATGTTTAATTATCACAAAGTTGATGAGTAAAACTTTTGTTGGTTCATAAAATCGAATGATGAATAAAATATATCACAGATCGTATTAGTGACTCGTTAATAGACATGGCCGCGTAGTTCGTTAACTGAAGAAATTGACATTATATTTCTCGCTTCATCTAGAAATAGCCACCCTCTCCTGTTGTATGTCATCGAAATTTTCACAGTCCATTCTGTCGGCGCGTTCGTCTGTAAAGACGTTTCTAGGTGTACATCATCCATATATATGAGAAGGGGAACAGAATCATTAAGGGGGAGACAGGTAACTGTTGGCAATGACAAAGAGGGACAAAGAAATCTGCAATGTCACTAGGAGAGATAGGGGATACGAGGGATATTTTGTTGAACTTGTCTTGGCAAAAACGATGAACGCATTATTTCTCGGAGGGGGAGAGCTCACGAGAGATTTTTTTCAGACTACATTCAATACGATGTGGAGAAAAAAATATAATAATGAAAATTGTATTCGTTTATTTATCTATAATAAGAGGCAACAAAAAAATTGAGGGGAGGAAATCCCTATGAGGAAGCAACGACGCGTGTTTCTATTTTGTTGGCAAGTATTATTTTTATCGTTGAGCTACAACTGTTTCGCTTTTACAAGTAGAATTTTAAAACAGCTCACTTAATTCTCAAGTGTTTTTGTTCGTAATGATAATGTAGAACCATCTGCAATTGTTGAATTCTCAAGCGCAATTACATTAACAACGTTCAAGTAGAATATTTTGACTTACCGGACGGATAACCCCCTGTTCAATCACAGAAGTAAAACATATCGTCATCTTAGAATCAAAGTGGCATAGGTTAAAGGTATGAGTATAGCTTCACTTCTACAGCAGTTTGATTCTAACGTGAGAGTATATTTACAATAAAAATCATTATGAAAAATCCATATCTATAAATACAAGCAATTCATAGTAAAATTTGTGCATCAATTGGTGTTTACCTGATTATAATAAAATGCTTCATCTATATTTAAGTTTTAGTATCTTATGGATATAGGACAAAAGAGCTACATGATGCGTCTCGAATCCCTCTAGAGAATTGACGAATGCAATAGACAAAAGGGATTTCATATCCCTGGTTAGGGTAAATCTAGAATGAAATTTCTAACGATCGATTGCTATGTTCACCATTTACCTTCTCCGTTTTTCCGAATTAAATATCAATATTAATTTAAAAACAAATTGATTAGAAATTGAAGTAAGAATTAAGATGAAAACTTTATCCACTTCTGATAGGATATAAGTGAACAAATGGCATGATAGACGTAAAATACAGAACATAATTATCATCGCTAAATAACCAGGAACCAGCGCAGGAGATTAAGATCGTCAGGTTCATTGTTGATTCCAACACGAATTCACAGTGGGGCCTTCGGTGTTAATGTCAAAAGGCGTTGTCCGCTTGGCTTGGCTCACCTGGTGGGGTAACTTTATCGCAAATACTTTTTTAATATTCTTCAATTCGTTTGATTTTTTTTTGCTATCAGGGAGTAAATTTAAATTAATGCATAAGTAAATAAATTCGTTCGCATCAAATTGATTGAGGTAAGTGAACTGTCAATCTTTATGGTTTGTATAACGATTTGCAAGCAATGCTATTGAATGCAGGCCCTTGAAGCCATTCACGTGTTTTGGAAACACTTTTTGCGTTTTACTATGCCAAATAGCTCTGAG
The DNA here is from genome assembly GCA_018902275.1 of Aleiodes sp. PSUC_FEM 10030003. Lineage (NCBI taxonomy): Eukaryota > Metazoa > Arthropoda > Insecta > Hymenoptera > Braconidae > Aleiodes > Aleiodes sp. PSUC_FEM 10030003. The sequence goes on from JABSMS010072068.1 coordinate 8,096, forward strand.
CTTTTTTTTAAGTATGTTCGAACAAATAATTGAATAATTGTTCCCATAAGTGCAATAATTATATTATTATATACCTATATAGTGACTGGGTTTTTCATTAGAAAGAATGTATAAATTGATATTAATTCTGGAATTTCTGTAATTATAATCCTTCAATTTTTTACTCAGTGTAGAATTCATCCAAGCAATGATGGAATCGCAGTGACAATTATCAGTATTAAATTAAATTTTTTTCATGATTCAGCAATTTTGGAGTCACTTGCTTCAAACATTTTAAATTAAACTTCAAGTCTTATCTTGCTTTTCATTACTAATATACATAAATATTTATGATAAAAGATCCCACGATGAGATAAATTAGGTCATGTTATTCAAAAAGAAAAAATTATTGCCACGTGTTTTAGCGTGAAATCATCATAGGATATTGCACGGAAAAAGTCTAACACGTGTCGCGTATTAAATATACAAGCTATGTATGCATTGAAAGAGCTAATGATATCTCAATTATCATATCTACTTGTAGGTGGAATCTGTTAAACGTTAGCACGTGACAACGATCGATTTTATGAGAGCTCACACGACTGGTCACGTGCCTAGTCACTCTTCATATGAGACATATGTATTTGCGCTGTTATATGGAGAATTGACTTTTCAGTTTGGGCCTGATGGGATTTTAAATATTCGCCTGGATTTATTAATTTAAACGAATTGTTGGTTATAATAAAATTGTTCTATTGGATCAGAGCTCCTTATCTTTGATATTTTCTTGGAATTTCATCTTTCATCCCTATATCTTTCAGGTATCGTAAGAGAAAATTCATTTTTACTCAATTCCTCTAAACTACAAATTGGTGCTATACGGGCATGATTAATTCTTCCCTTGAGAATAATTTTTTTAATATTAAAGCCTCTCAAAATGCCACGTGATAGGATTATTTTATGAAGTTTTTTTTTTAAGCATGCATGATATCTTGAACTGTCTGTATGTATTATTCAATCCATTTGTGGTGTATCTCAACGTATAACAGACAAGTGGTATTTCAGGGGTGTAAACTTTCTTCAAACACGTGCCGACACGTGGCCAGGATAAACGCCTTCGTCTCCACCTAAGTGAACCTAACCACAGATCCTATACTCGTAAATGTATCATAACGTTAAACGGGTTTTCCGTAAGTAGATCTGGCCATTTTATCAAATAAAAATTGACAAGATGATACGATTAATAATTTTTTTTTCCTTAACCAATTAAGTGTTCATGAAATTGACCGAATGAGAGTTACCATTGAAATAATTGTCATTTGATTCCAAATTTTCCATGGAACAGCTACATTTTAAAGAATTTAGTTATATATATCATGAAAATATTACATTGAATTTTATGCAATGGCATCTGCAACTCTATATCGAATATCCTAAATACCTTGAAATTATACGAGCTGGTGGTCTATTAGTTCCCAGGGGGGGGAAACTGTGACCAATCGATTCGCCATTGCTTTTTGACATTCCACCGGGCCTATAACACCATAGCCCGTGTAATTCAATACCATCTCAAATACACACAGAATTATATAGAAAAGTACATTCATGTTCCCTCATTCAATAGAAACAAAAAATTCCTTCTCTTTACATTACAGGACGTGAAAAATTTATTTGGTCGTAAATTCAAGGTTTTTTTTTCTCATTTTTAATTAAAAAAATGTTATCGGTGTTTTTTTAGAGAGGAATCACGGAGGGCGATTTCCGGTTCCCCAATTACTGCCCGTTCTGTGTTACAGGAAATTCCCCCTTGAATTTCACGTTCAATTTTTCAAAATATAATCGTATAATTCTTTCATCATAAAAAGCAGAAAATAATATATTTGGATTCTCAAACTCAAGAGTGCGAAAGTCCTTTTCAGATATTTCCCGCTGGTCTAACTATTCTAAAGGCTCGCCGCACAAATTTTCTTCCTCGGTAAACATTTGTAAGAGTGTGCCGCTGATGTAAACCGAGGTGGTCCATACAATTAATGCTGTAAAAAACTTTTTAGGATGCCCCACCCATAGAAACTGGAAGCATGTGTGAAAAATCTACGAAAGATTTTCCATAATTCTCAGAATTTTAACATTTTTTACTTTGAATATAATTCAGTAGAGATTTAAAATGAAATATATATCTGCAGAATTTAGTAATTCACTCTCATCCGAAACGTTGAATTCACAATATGAAACTCTGTCGCTGAAGAATATAACTTTTATATTTGAAGAGTACCAGTGCAAATTTTTATGCAATAATAATCAACTATATCATGTAGAGAGTTGTGGGGTGGTTATTTTGTACGATGATAATCACATCACTGTGTGCGTGTTGACACGTCAGTTCTGAGTTAAAAATGGTGCCCAATATTTTTAACGATATCAAATTTTTGCGTTTCAGGAACTAAAATAAAAATAACTTGAAAACAATAAAAGAGAGTTTGAAGATATATGTAGTATATAGAATTTTTAATTCTGTTCAATTTATTATTGAAGTTTCTCGTTCCAGATGACACGGAATCAATAAATAATAGTGGTGACTCTGGGGAAGCAACGATAATAGAAAAATAAGAACCACTGCCCTTCATATGTAGAACTCTATCCAAGTATGGACAGATGGCATGGGGTTGCCCCCAATACTCGGAGTCTATTCGTCGACGAGCACCATCGCCACCACTACTACCATAATCCCGCGTCATGTAAGTTTTGACATTGTATATGTGTATGTGTGTGAATTTTAGATTTTGGGGGAGGCTTATAAGAGCACCAGCTCGCAGCTAGACAATAGTGAAATCAGGGTATGGGTCTACTCGAGGGGTGCCGTGGGTGTTTAATGAGCTACCGGGATATTTAGCTCTGAGGGAGCGATCTTTACTTGCGAGCACAAGGGGTGTCGATGAACTCGTTGTTGTATGTTACGAAGAAACGAATTTTTAACCACTTGACTACGCTGGACACAATCTTAAGTGATCGAATAATATTAGCAATGAAAATTCCAGGGATATTCCTTTTTCTTTGATTTTTAATCTACGAAATGGAAAATTTCAATTTATCAATTAAGTTTTTAAATAGGTGGATAATATGATGTTTCAATTTTGAAATAGAATATTTTTCCATGATTTCACAGTTATTGTATTGAGTCCTGCTTTCAACGATCAATCGATTGTGGAATTGAAAAAAATGAAATTCGATATTCAGAAATACGCTTGTATTACCACCGTAAATTACATTATAAAATTGACGAAGATTTTATAAAACTATTGGTTTGAGTATTCGAAGTAAATTGTTTTGTAAATTTGACCCTAAGTATGGTCTTTTATCTCTAAGAATAACGGAGTAGTCATTCATGTTCCATCTGAATGAGAACTCTAGTGCAATATGAGATAAAATCTACTCTGCAGCATGTAATCCAGCTTATGTGGCCCTACCAGCCAAATAAAACGATTTTTTCTCTTCTAAATTTCACCCTCCTCTCTCTCTCTCTCTCTCTATTGAAAGATGGTATCCTGTACTGTGGTCCATTTTGAATCCTTCAGCTTATATGTAATTCGAGTGCATAAGAATACTAGAGACTTTTTTCCAGTCAATATACTGACTTTATTACATGAAAATAGGTAAAAAGTTTTAATTAGTGACAATAATTAGTTATAATTTTGGTAGTAGCACGTAATTCGTGGCTGAATGCTGAATTCGAGGTTGGGTAGGGGCATTCTTCAAGTAAATTATAGTCTTGAATGGCGACACGACGAGGGGTTGGTTGGTTGGTTGGTTGGCACGCGCACACGAATGTCTCCACCTGCCCCATTTGCAGACATCTGCCCCCCTCCCTACTGTTGGTACTTTTATCGTTCCAGAGTCAAATAGGTACATTCAGCTATTACTCTTTATTATTATGCATAGAGTTCATAAAATTTTTTTGTATCAATTAAACAGGAAAGAGAGTGAAGAATAAGGGAAGAGTCGAGCAAAATTTGAAACTTGACTGTATAATTTTATTTATGGATTCAACAATGAAACAATATCTGAGAAATTTTTTAAATAAAAATGCTCGTTTGTGAAACATGGTAGGATTTGTTTTCCCACAAAAAATTAAGTGTTGTCGAATTGAGACAATAGATGAAAAAAATAAGATTTTTCCAGAGTGTGGGGAGCGCATAAGGATATTGTAGTATCGGGTGGAGGATGCTCCTTAGTAAAGCAGTGTGGTCTTTGTTCCATGGTTTACCACAAAGGCCTGCAAATGCCAAATCGAGATGAAAAGCCGTGATCACCCCCCAGGGTTTTTTCCCAGTTAGACAGCCAAACAGATGTGGAAATACGATGCTAGAAGATCTTTTTCAATTTTTTTCTTTTTCTTCTTTCACTAATTTTTCTCTCTTCCTCTAATACAACACTGTTAGTATACAGATTATCGTAATTCTCAAATCAGCGAAGGAATTATGTGAAATTTACTGATGTAGATAATTCATCTTTCCTTGAAAGAGGGAAGTTATAGTCATTAATCACCGATTAAGTACTCAACGATCGGTCAGGATAATTTCACGAATTTCTGTGAATTTAGGGAAACTATTCTCTCCCCTTCTGTGTTTCTCAATTCATGTATTTCGGGTAGCGTCGCGTATTTTCCTACCCCTCTTGGTTCGAAATAAGGGAACTCTGCTACCAGTATGTTCTCGTACAGACCAGCACCCCTGCACAATAAAAGTCCATAAGACCGATCGATATGCGCGTTCGGCGGTACTGAAACTGACGTTAGCTTGATCAAGTTGGAATCACTATGAGTTGCCACCAATTATTTTAATTTGTTTAAAATAATTTGATGGCTCAACTTGTACATCATTTATTGCCATTGGCATTTCTCATTTATTTTATGTTGTATCCTGATTTATTATAGACGCAAAAGTTTGGAGTAATCGGCCAGATCCAACATCTTTGTGACCAACCGTCTGTTTGTTTGTTCTCTTTTCCGTCTATGCAAGAGATGTATCGTCCTGTCAATCCTGCTACTAAACATATATTTTTGGGGAAAAAGAGTCGAATTGTGTAGCTAACCGATTCGTTGCAGCTTGCTCAGTATTTTCGCAAATAGCTTATATATATATATGATCGTGTGTCAGGGTCAATAGAGCGTGACGAATCCGAACAATGAATTTGCAATGGCTTATATAAATATAATATATTTGAATGTTACCTGATTCTTTGTTCAAACGTTTTTGCAATAAATAAAATAAAATATCATTGGTCCATTCCTGGAACTACTCATGCCTTCTTTTGATAGATCAGGAATTACTGCGAGACTTTGTCGAATGATCTTCCGTGTTTATTGTTGTATCATTGGTACTGATGATCTCGTTATGACTTTGTTCTCAGGAATAACTCAATTAAAAGTTGGAAATTATTATTCTCTTGGAGCTCAATGGTTCAAATTGCTCAGCCATTGAAAAGATGTTATTACTGTCAATTTTTCCACTTGAATAGGAATGAAATAATTAATTCAAGAAAAATATTATTGTTCTGTAATTGATAATTGTTTTGGAACACATTTGGTGGCTTGCTGCGGTTGAATTCATAAAACGCGAAAGACTAAACTGCACGTGTTTCGGCACGTGTGCCAATCGTTCTAAGTTATACAATAAAGATATATTATGCCTGTGAAATAGATAAAAAGTATCAAAATAAATTTTTTCTCAATTGAGAAAAAATGCAAATCAATGATTTCAAAATATGATTCTTTATTTATTTAAAATTCCAATTATTCTGTACAATAGAGAAAATATTTTTCTAAACGATTTTACGATAAGAGCACAGTTTTTTAGGCATCATTTACTTATATGTATATACTATTCACTCTCGATTCGAAGGTTTCCCTTAATTTTCTCATATTATAGATATAGAGTTGTAAATAATTGAGATCCGCTGGAATTGTTTATGTTGACTAGAAAATATTAAGAATCGAGAACATTCCCGATGACAGTTATTCATCATTCCAATTCAAATTCTTACACTCAAGTAATAAAAATATTCTCTTACAAAGTAGTTAACGATATTTTAATTATTATCATTATTGTTCTTAATAATTTTTGCATGAAATAAGCGAATAAGTCAAGTAAAAAAAAAAAAAAAATACATTTTTTGATAGTATTCGATTAATTTCCATTGCAATGTGCGTAATCGAGTGTTTTTCGTACCCTTCTTGGCGGAAAAATGTCCAATTCAACACCGTATAAAGTGTAATATTGGATAATAAATAAAAATGAAAACAATTGTATTTGTATACATATATGGCTGTATACTAATTAAGCAAACTGATTAACTAAAATTAGTGAAGAAAAACGAGTGAAATAGAATCAAAACTAACTCATCTTCCCTTGGAAAGAAAGATGACTGAAATGATTAACGACTTGAATAAACACACTCACTTACTTATTTCGTTTGAATGATGGAATTAGATGACAGACATTTGAAATAATGTTACGAAATAAAATTAAAAAAATTATCCACACGTAATTGATTGAGCACTGACACTCAGTTCACCCACTAAATCTCAGAGACACTGATACATATTATTATGATGAGCGAGTAGCTGTGGTTGGGTAATTTGATGTTGCTGATGGGGGTTGAACATCCTTTGATCGTAGCAAGGCTGATACTGAATAGGTGGACTGATGCTTTGGTCACTATAGCAGTCATATTCTTGCCACTCGGGCATAAAACGCTCCTGAGGATAGGGATAATTGCTGTGGCCAGGTCCAAGCCGCTTTTGAGCTGCAACAGCACAGCTTCCCGTTGATGATGTAATCATGTTTCCATTCTCACTAATACTGACTGTGACATTTCCTACGTTAACAGTTATTTCACCGGATTGGGAGTTGCCCAAAGTTTGAGAAAGTGCCCAGATATAATTATGAGCAAATCTCAGAGTTTCAATTTTCGTGAGCTTTGTGTCTTCTGGGAATGTTGGTAGAGCCATTCGTAGACGCTCTAATGCGTCGTTAAGGGTATGCATACGATGACGTTCACGATCATTAGCTTTTATTCTCCGATTTCGTTTCAAACGTAATACCTGAAACCAAATAAATCAAAACATCCTGTTATAATCAATCAAATTTCTTTGTCATTTAAAAAAAATTGAAATTATGAGGAATCAAATTACTTGTGTAGGACTTTTGCAGCGAGTATTCCTTGTTTTCTTCGTCTTTTCTCCCTTCCTAGGTGGAAATAGGGGATCGGATGATATTTCATGTTTTGGAGACTCGAAACTTACATCGAATCCGGAATCTGAAGAGCTGGACAGCTCATCAAATCCATTTTCACTACAGAAAGAATACTCGGAGGACATGTTCAATCTATAAAATAGAATTAAAAGATTTACATGCACCTTTAATATATTTTTGCGATTGAATATATCTTAGAAAATATATAATAATAATACTCACTTTGAGAAACTGATAATCCAATTAGAGGATCACAATAATAAATTTGCGTCAAAATAGTTGAATCCAGCACTATCCATTCGGATAAAAAAAAGAAATTCCAATGTTACAAAGTATGAGGTAAGAGTCCCACACGACTCGATAAACTCGGGGTACGAATGAGTACTGTATACGTGCTAAGGGTCTCCAGTGGCATATATAGTAGTGAGAATCGGGGGTAGTGCTAGTACCCTCCCCACCTTCTACAATATATTGAGAACCCCCTAGCTACTGTATATGGGGCACCATACTGAATGTGACAGAAGTACTCCCGTTCACCCTGCAATCGTATAGAGCGGTTTCTCCGCCCCGATTCTTTTTTTTCTCTCTTTACTTTTTTCTATTTCCCCCACTATGAGACTCTGTGACGCGTGCTACGTTAAGAACAGACACCTCGTATTTTCTGCGTGATTGGTTGTTGTTCACCGATATTCTCTAACAAATTTCAGAAAAATTAGTTATTGAACTAAAGTTAGTTTCTTTTCAATCGAATTGTATTAGCTCATCAAATTTAGTAATATCTTTCGTTCAACTTTAATTAGAGACACATTATTATTTTTCGTCTTTGTCGACACCGTGAAAAAAAAAAATTGTTGCAAGAAAATTTACTTTATTCAAAAGATTTCCACATAGAGATTTTCTAATGATTCCATTGGGAAGCTGAGGAAATTTTAGTAAAAATACATGTGTCAAAATTAATTTTTTTTATTTCTTTGAAAATTCGAGTTTTCGGTCAAAACTTGAAGGGATCCCCCTTCCGAGAATGGAAAAAATTCACTTTTTTGGGAATATTTCCGGTTCTATTCGTCGTAGCGCAAAAATTCAAAAACCAGCTGAAAGGTGAGCTCATTTCCCATCGATTTGTGTAGTGCAAGATTTTTTTAGCGATTTTTCAAGTAGATATGGAGCGAAAACCGATTTTCAGAAAATGACCGATAAAAAATTGAAAAATCGATTAAAAAAAATTTGAACTACGTAAATCGATGGAAAATGAGCTCACCTTTCAGCTGGTTTTTGAGTTTTTACACCATGACCAATAGAACCTGAGATATTCTCAACAAAGTGATTTTTTTTGGATTTTGGAAAGGGGGACCCCTTCAAATCTTGACCAGAAAACTCGAATTTTCTAAGATATCAAAGAAATTAATTTTTACACACGTTTTCCACTTGAAATTTCCTCAGCTTTCCCGTGGAACTATCAAAATGAACCTATCTTTGATATTTCCCTCGATTTCTTGCGATTTTCATAATATATAACATCAAAACTAGGATGTATGCATTTTACCCCTTGTGTCTATTTTATTCCACCTTCCCCTATTAAAATTGGAGCATCGGTAAAAAACTGAAGAAAAAAATAATCAAAAGAGTTTCGCCTTCGATTTTTGAGCAAAAAAAGTTAAATTTTCTTTAAAAATTACTACAAAAATATGTTCATAAATATTTCTCAAATCAATTTCTTATCACCCCAAAGGAATTCCAGAACAGTTATTCCTTGATTACGAAACAAATTCCGACTCAGCTACTTCTCGTAAGTTCAAGCAGTTTTTATTACTTACAACATTCGAAATCCAACTAAAATCGAATGTGTCTGTTTTATAGCTAATGGTCATTTTACCCAATTTTCCCCTATATCCATCCCACAATATGTTTTATTGATTACCAATTTTTAAGTATGAATCGTATGTAATACGGCGAACCTGGGTGACGTGATGCTGATAAACGCCTTATTGAAAAACGGGTGTAGATAATCTAATGATGACCATATGTCACGATACAGTATTACTATAGTAACGCCAACTCTTTAATCATCCCCTCGAAAATACTAAAAATTCTGATTTTTCGAAATTTGTGCTAATCATGTAATTTTTTCGAAGATGTACAGTACGGATATGAGTATAGATGTTGTGCAATTCCTTTAATACATAGTATGCTGTTACACTTTTGTTTCAATTATCTTCTTTTTAAGTGTTGATCAATTCATATTACACTAGAAACATTATTTAATATATTATTATTCTTTTTCCTCTCATTTACCTTGGGCATGTGTGAATCTTGAAATTAATCAACACATTTCCATTATTGAAGGTATTATTCAGTAATTCGGAATTACATACTTGGCGTGTGCTCACTTTCACCATACGCTACCATGGAGTTTTAAATATAACTTTATAAATATTTCAGAAACATAAATTTGTTACGTGACAATTATAAAATGGATACTCACACAACAAAAAATTCAATAAATGCCAAATAATTTCAATTGTCAAGTATCAATTTGTATTGATGAAAATATTCACAAGTTGAAATAACAATTGAATCTGTTATCGGAATATCCATTTCTATCGGAATTAATAAATTTTAATGGAAAGTCAGAATTTTTCACCATGAAATTGATCTTGCTGACACATGGTATGAAGAATGTATTGGAAATTACACGAGAGATTTGGCCACGAGGCGTGAAAAATCAAAAATCAAATAAAAAAGGAAAGTCAGATTTCTTTTGTCCTTTATGTACATGAATGGGTGAAAAAAATATAAAAAAGGGTTTCGTGTATTGAATTTAGTTATGCCGAGTGATACGCTCCGATTGGATAATTTATTAGCTCAGAAGAGAAGGGATTATTGGCTGTAATTCATTGGCCAGATGTTGTCATGCTATTTTTACAATAAAAAAATATTACATTTTTTTGCGTGGAATTGTCTATTCATTTTCCTCTTATCTCGTATAGAAATTAAAGTTGAAGGATAACGTTTCCCTTTTATACGAATAAACATCGGTATTTTTCAGTACAGTTGCTTTCCAGATAAGTTCAAAACTGAGTAGCTACACGGAGAGAAAAATAGTTGAAAAATTCCCCTACTGGTCGGGTACTCGCAGGCCGAAGTGGCAAGGGAACAGAATGTACCCTGAACGTAGAATTTTTCACCGTCAGGGGGGTAATTTTTATTCTAACTGTGGAGAAATTGTAATTATGATCTTTTCCACAACATGCTGTGTTGTGTTTATTCTCTGAAATTTACGCCTGATATGAAGTTGGATTTGCAATAAATTACCTCAAACTGTCAGTAAAATTAAATTTCTACTAAGAAATATGCATTATGAACAGAGCTTGTATTATTATCCTAAAGGGTCCGTATTTTGATTAGCGTATTGTGCATTAAACAATCGTTTTATTATCATTTTATTTTTGATAATTCCGTCATATTCAATTGTTAATTTTTGAACATGATCAAAAATATCGAAGAAATTTTCAATATTGAAAATAAAAAATTAACAATTGAATATGACGGAATTATCAAAAATGAAATGACAATAAATAAATGAATATTTCTACTAAGGTTTTCTACTAAGAAATATTTATAATAAAT
>JABSMS010072079.1:0-18930 GCA_018902275.1 Aleiodes sp. PSUC_FEM 10030003
TGATTTAAAAAATTGTAAATAATTTAAATTTATAATCAGTCGAATGAAGCGTTCTAATTACTAACTGAAAGAGATCGATTTTCACATGCAATAATAGTACATGCCAATACCTCAAACATTTTACTCTCTAATAATTAACAAAATCCATTGCACGAGGCTGATAAATGATTTATCGTTGAACTGAATGAAAGTAGAATCCGTGCACAATGCATTTGCGATAATGAATTAGCCCGACGATAAAGTTCATCTCATGTAGGCAAAAATCGATTGGCACTTGCATATATAACCAACGTTAATCCACCATACACCCATCAACGAACAGTGTGCATTAATTGTTAGTGCAATAGACCGTTCATTTTCCCATCTATGTGTTGGTGCATATAGTATTTGAATGATAACAGTGTCGGTGCGAGCATGAAACATGGAATCAAAATAACGCGACTAACTACAGTGATGACAAGTGATGTATTCTTTTGAATTTTAAAAGGATTAAATTCTCTACAAGGTCACGGATAAGTTGGTTATTTTTGTTGGGAAAAAAATAATTGGAAAAAATCATGAAAATTATCGTTTATCGTTCTTTGTATCGAGGGGTCACGCAGTGTCGGATTTTGCGGACGAACGGAATCAATTAACTAGCTGATAAAGATGCATTGAAAATTTTGCAATATGGTGTGCGTCGTATGTTTTTCCTCTGTACTTATCCGTGCATTATCATAAAATTGACTGACGTAAAATACAAGCGTAACCTTGACAATCCCTCTCTTTCTTTCTCCCGATACGTAACTGGTGGATGAACCAGGTCAATGTAAAGTGAAAAGTATAAAATTAAATTACAAAAGATGATGAAGAGAATGAAGAAAGAAAAAGGGAATTTAGAGACATACTACCAGACATGATTTGCAGTTGAAATTGAATTTGTAACGTAAACCAGAGCAGAAATTCATTGTGACTCGGCTCTCTGAATCCATCCATACACATACAAATGAACAGTGTACAAGGACAAGTAGTGTCACTCTGAAGCCAATTCACGTGTAACAATTTCCAACGCACATAGATACAGAAAGGGGGATAATGTACATACCGAATACATAGTGGACATTCCCTCCATTTCAAGTAGGGTGGGGAAACCTCACCACTCTCTCTCTCCTCTCTCAAACACAGGACAAATGTCACGGCTAAAAGCCATTAGCCAGTTGAGACTTATCTGTTTGAGGTACATTTGTGTCACGTTCGAGAACCGAGGCAGGTACCTAACGAAAAGTATCACCGAATGATAATGACAAACATTTGGATGAATGCTCCTCCATGAACAAAAAGTAGAGGACATTGAAGAAAAAAGTCCTCGAAACATTTTGAGAGCAAAAAAATAAACTGAAATGGTCAGAGTGGAATAACAACACTTGACCCATTAACCTATAAATACTGTTGTGAGATATTTCCATGCACCCTGAGTACATAAAACCGAAGATTTAATGTTTTCTCATGTTTTTCGAAGTTAAATTTTTGAAAGTAAAATTCTACCACATTCAAAACATCCCAACGATAAAATCAAGATGAAATGAAAAAAAAATACATAAAATCGAGAGTAATGTTTCAATGAAAATTCAATGAATTGTTATAACAATTCACTGCAAATGGAAAATACAATATTCATAACAGCAATGACAATGCAATCAAATGGGATTAACATGAAATTTTTACAATCTGATTGTCATTGTTGGTAGTTTAGAGTGCAATGCACAGTCCACTGAAATACCCAAATGACCAAACACACATATGCACGCGAACCTGTGTCACTTGTCCGCATTCTATACACTAATTTACTATCGCACAGAAAGTAGCTTCGTTTTCCACCAATCCAGTCAAACTATACGCTAAACTCGCGTCTCTCTCTCTCTTTCTCTCCCTCTGAGGCAATTTGCGATCAACGGAGATTACGTGAAACGTCATTAGAGGGCTCACGTAGGGTGTACACACACAAACACGTACGTGTGTGCTATGCGTTTGTCGTAGAATGAAGTGATATCGATTGAACACGCGCGCCATGTCGACACTAAAATTCCACAAGGTACCAAAATTTATTAGTCCCTGTATCTCCCATTTATGTCATCAATGAAATACACTTTTTTTCTTCTCTTTGCTTCTCTCCCTTTTTCATCCACGAATTTTTGTCATCAAAAGAGCGGAGCAAAAAAAGGAGCCCCATGATTACGTATCAACGAGTATCACAAAGTTCTCGTAAATAACGAATTTAATGGCAGTGACGCCTCCAGGAATAAATTGAAAATCCGTCAATCCCACGAGCAATGGCTCTTTTCCCATGAGATGGCAACGAAAAAAACATCAAAAATACGAGAAAAACCCATACACTGTGTTTGCATTGTTTTTTCTCGTTATTCTTTATTAACGACAAAACTGCTATCGTCATTCGCCAGATAAAACCGCTAGAAAAACTTTTGCCCTAAGAGAATTTGAAATAGACAGAGGAGCCCAATATATTTTGGAACAACTATGAAACGAAAAAGAATCACGCTGCCTATCTTGGAAAAACGATCTCTGTCGGTAATGGCCGGTACGTGACGAACAATCGTGCAACTCCCCACTGTCGTTTTGCATAATATACACATTGGATCGTTTCTGGCTTGGTTAGTGCTCTAAAAAAGAAGTGGAGGAATAAAATATATAGAGGAACAAAAAAAAACACTATTTAACCCATAATGAAAGTGTGCGTCACCACCAGAGAACTGTGAGAATCAAAAAACGTATAAGAAGAGAAGAAAGGAGGGAGCGAGACACAGAGACAGAGACAAAACAAGAAAATATATAAAACACCAAAAGTGAGTTCTTTTTATTGCACTCATTTCGTCCCTTTTGTCCCCATTACATTCGTCATGGTGGCGGGCGGGTGAAGCTGGGGGGGTGGAGTATTCCGACTTATAACCTACTACCATTATCCCTCGTGTAAACGAAACCCACTGGCAATAGATCTGGGGATAAACGGCGCCAGATCCGCGTTCCCGAGTAAGTGCGAAAGTACGTATACGTAATTGTACCGTGCACTCTCGTGTAACGGAATTGCCCAAGGAGGTTATTTTTCACATGGTGTATTTTTATTCACCTTATTCTTTAAGGAGTTTTTTCGGGCTTTTTTCAGCCAAAACAGTTCATTTCGTTCAAAGCTTCTTAATGTATTAGAGTTTTCCAGAACTTGTGCATCTTGTGCTTTTCGTTTATTTTCATTGAGTTCTGATTTCATGACGATAAATTTTTATTGTCTATTCAAAATGTACGTTGACGTTACTGCCAAAAATTCCACTTAATTCATACATTTATATACTTTACCCTAACGGTGCATTGTCATGGTGAAGAATATAAAGGGCCGTAAAATTTTTTGCCGGTAGAGAAAAAAAGAAAACGGAATTTTCCTTTCTTCCCCATGGAGAAGAAAACATGAACGGTCTTTTATTTTTTTTTGCTTCCTTCTCAAATCCCATTTATAAATCTATCCGTTGCAGTATGCATTTTCATAACGTTCTAGTTCTCTGCCCTACGGGGTTCAATGACCTCAAAAAAAATGCATTACTCCAGTGGGGATTTTTCTTACGGTGAATGTCATTTGGAACAACAGGAATACATTTCTAAAAGAAGTGAGGGGAAGAATTTGGTTCAAGCCCACGTGTCGATTTTTCACTCACCTGTTTACCTGCTGGCTTAAACTGAAATTACCACTCTTCAACCCCTGAAAATCTTCCTACACGTCCCAATTGTCCCGGTGTATGTGTCCGTAAATGAGAGAAGATTGAAAATAAAAAATCCCCTCTAGGATCGTTCATTGACGCTTTGAAAAATACAACTGGCGTCGTTCATCATCAATGAAAGTGTCCGTGACGCAATCGATCTTTTGGTTTTGTCAAGCTCGATACACACGCCCCTTACCCCTCCGCCGCCCCTCCATTTTTCTTCAACTTCCTTAATAGTATTTTGTGGAAAAAAAATGTTAGAAACTCAAGAGCCATGGATAATGAAGAGATATTTCCACTCATTCTCCACTCGATACATACCTCGAAAACCGAATGCTCTTCTCCTTCTTTCTCTTGTTCTGATTTTTTTCGTCCCTCTCATTTTTTTCCTTTCTTGCGGCTCTCTCCGAGGACTGGAAGGGACCAGACAATGTCACAACAATACATCTCTTTAGCGACGACACAATAAATCAAAATAAAATCCTGGAACACAGGAGGGAAGGGGGCCAGGGGAGAAAACAGGTTGTCGCTGCACCACGGGAGTCTGCAATGAGACAGGGAGTTTGGGTTTCTATCGTTTGTTATTGTACGTAAATGCGAGTGTATGCGTTTAAGCCCGTGTTCCTGGGTAGTGTCAACAGGTGAGGTTTATTTTAGCTCAGGCAGCTCTCATTTTGCTTCAATTCGCGGACAATTTGAATAATCAATGTATTTCTATCTCAACGCTGGGATAATGGATATATATTTATCTTTACGGAGGAAAATGAGAGAGAAGAGGATTCAACGAATGGATTGAGAATTTTTGGGATTAAAACATTACTTCTCGTAATACATGCACACGATATCGATTCCATCGCATTAAAATCATTCGAAATTTTCATTTTCTTGCGGTAATGTGAGTTTTATGAAGATTAGAGTGAAGGGGAGTTAAAATACCCAACAATATCGAGTCGCCTCTTGATTTCGTCTGTTGAAATTCATTAACGAATGCGTTCCTGATTGATAACGGATTTTTAGCGTCAAAGACGATCAGTCAACATTTACCTTTGCGCACTTGCGAATAAAATAAATTTGAAATAGTTGAAATAATAGATTTATGTTAAGCGTGAATCGTGAATTATAAACAGAATCAACATTAACTAGAGTGGATTTATTAGTGATTTGATTATTTACACAACAATAAATCCCTTCATACAATCACATAAAGTTTGGTTTTTCATTCTTATAAATCGTGAAAGTTTCCTTCTAATTGATTAATAAAAAATGGCTTCATCTGTCCAGCATTTTCATTGGTATTTTACGTATCCTCGCTTTAAAATCTTTTTTCACATGAAAACAGAAAGAACATGACATAACAACGATCGCCTTTTCGAATCAATAAACAGAAAATAGATTTTATAAAAAAAAGCATCTCTTCTGTGTCGTCCCGAAATAAACTTGCCCTTTTCCATTTAATTAAATAGTGTCATTTACAACAAGTCAATTGAACATTCCGCTTATAATATTCCTATAAATAGTCTATCATTCTATTAAAAAATCGGAATGAAAGTATTACGCATTCAATTTATTTTAGTTCACAATTCCTCATAGTTGAGACTAACAAAAAACACTAAAAGAAAAGGGGATAAAATCGCTTGACGGTTATAAAAATGCTATACCGTGTTTGCGGAAACGCGGTAGTCAGTGAGTGCCCAGAATACGTAATGCCTTTTGGCTAATCCACTTGTCAACTTTCTGGGTGCTGGGTATATCTACTCAAGTGCCCATCGTGTTGAGCATCATGTTTTTCTTCTTCGCTTCTACCAAATGGAGGCTTTGTATTTTTTTCCGTATTCTTTTTCCTCTTTTTGATATGAAAAAAAATAAACCACGATGTAGCCACATGTAAGTTTAATTATTCCGTGAAAAAAATCCCTCTTTTTCCATAATGTTTTTTTTCTCTTCATTCTTCTCAACTGTTCTCCCACCTATCTTGTTTTTCACTCTTTCGATTTTTCATTCTAAAGCATTTTGCATATTCCAACAACATCTGGGAAACACGAAAAGACGTGGATAAAACGTCGACGCCCTGGTTACTCTTCATGCACTGGCGTTTTATATATGTGCTCCTGACATTGTGCCTTTCTTTATCCCTCGAAAAAAGCCATTTCTACCCAAGATTTATTAATAGAATTCTGTGAAAATTACATGTGAAAATTTAGAATTTTTCACAGTTACAAATTTTTTTTTCAACAAAGATTAATTTTCCAAGTTAAACCATTTTACGAGAACATTAAAAATAAATTGTTAAATCAACACGATACATTTATCTTTTCTTTACTTTATTTATTTCATTCACTTCTTTTTTTTCGACATACAAATTCAATTAATTACAATATTATCATCTCCTGATTTAACTCAACATATATTTGGAGTTTGGTGGTGTGCTTTGGGTTCGGCGATCGAGAAGTTGAACTCGAATGAACCATGCCTCTGGGTATAAGAAGAGGAGAATGAGAAGAACAAGAACGAGAAGAAGAAGAAGAAGAGGAAGACGGTAAACATGGGCGCGTGTGGGTGAGTGAGCCGAGAAGAGTCGACTCGAGGCGAATCGACTTGTCGGGTCGCCGTCGGGTCAATGTCGCCACAGTAATTACCTCTCGTTTCTGTCTCACTCGAGAGCCTCAGCCTTATTCCTCTTTTCTTCATTCTCTCCTGAAACTTGCTCTCTCTTGCTCACGTCTCGTTGTTATTTTTTCTGATTTCAATGAATTTTTATTTTCTCCACTTCATCTCACTGCTCCCTCGAAGCCAATCGTTCCTTGATCTTCTCCTTTGCTCCTCTTTCACCCCTTCTCACGTGACTTTGCTCTCTTTCGCGCTCAAAATGCTCACAGTGTATATATGATTCGTGTGGCATTACCACCGCAAAACGTTAAACGATCGTAAAACCATCGTCTCGCGGTTATACCGTGGGCATCAGTTGTAAAAGGACCAGAAGAAATTCAACTAAAGAGAGAAAGAGAGAGACAAGAAGACAAGACGAAGTAAAGAGGCTGCTTCTTCTCTTTCTGGGCGAAGAAATAGCCTACGGTTAAAAGGTATACGGGGAAACTCAGATGGTAGAGAGATCCCGTGGTCGCTGAGAGAGAATGAGAGAGAGGAGGATACTAGGCAGAAGGGAAAAACGATGGCGGAGGTGGATCGCTTGAGAATATCGTTGATGCTTGAGAAACGAGGTGCACGTAGCTCAAGCTGACCGTGATTAGGATCACGGATGGTGGATCGACAATTTTTCTTCACTCTTCCTTTTCACGTTTTTTTCCCTCTCGTTCTTCTTCATGTTCAATAGGGAACTTTGATGATTTTTCTTTCTTTAATACTTCATGGAGAACGAACGAAAATATCTTTTATGAATTGAATTATAATTAGTGGAAAATTTACATTTTTTGGGGACTGCGACAGTTACGATTTTGTTTATTCTCATATTTAATCACAAACGGCAGGAGCAATTTCAATCAAATTTGGCATATAATGTTGCATTAACTCCTTGCCTTAGGCAAGGAACGAAACGATGTGCGAGAGTCCAATCACAATCACGTTCATGAATGTAGTTGTAAATGACGTCACTTTGACAGCCATGTGATCTGTAGGCCCCTTTCATCGGAATTTGCATCCCTTCACTAAGAGTGAGCATTGAATTTCGAGCCAGAGAGTCAAGTGACACGTACGTTATTAACTTTTCCCAATTTCAAAGTTTTAAAGATTTTAGGGATAAAGGTAGAGTATCAAGAGTGACGTGATGGGCATCGCATGACATGGATGGAGGTAAGACATTTTGCAAGTCACAATTATCAAATCGATGACGGTCAATTTTTAAACGAAAAATGTGAATGTCATTCAACATCTGTATAGATGCTTTTTCAGATAATTTTTTTTCTCCATAATTACAATTTTTTGCGGATTTTTGACGAGAAAGAATGAAAAACATTATTCACGAAAGGTCGTATCCATACATAATTTATCGGTACTTTACAACAAATCATGACAGTCATTTCACATTTATATTGATGTGTACCCTGTGGGCATTTATCTATTTACCATCTGAAAATAATTGTTGCATTTATGACTGTCAATTTTATTTCAAAATTTCATTGCGGCAATGATCAAAATAACGGAGAAAAACGCGAAAACCAAAATGGATGTGCCAAATCATCCGGGTGACATTTTGAACATTTTCGGAAGTCCTGCAAAAAATTTGGGATCGATATTCCTACCGGTTAAAAAAATATTCACTCCAAATTGCTCTATCTCTCGAATCTCTTTATCTCTTCAATCAAAAATTAAACCCCTCTAAAAATCGGCCTTTGAAGGAAATAGTCTTTCCTCGAAACTTTTCAATAGTTCGTAGATATCGACGGTTCAATATGGTCCGTTCTGCCCCCACTTCTGTGAACTCAGTATGAGTCAGTATAACTTTTACATTAGAGGATTAAATTAATTATTCC
This sequence comes from Aleiodes sp. PSUC_FEM 10030003, assembly GCA_018902275.1. Lineage (NCBI taxonomy): Eukaryota > Metazoa > Arthropoda > Insecta > Hymenoptera > Braconidae > Aleiodes > Aleiodes sp. PSUC_FEM 10030003. The sequence goes on from JABSMS010072079.1 coordinate 8,231, forward strand.
AGAAATTAATTATTGTTTTCATTACGTTAACATTTTTGTTTGAAGAAGAAATTCATCGTTATGAAATTAGTTTCAAAGTTTTATGAAGGTATATTCCACACGAAAATTACATAATCCATGAAAAATTTTCAATTCGAGTTTCCCCATAGTTTGAGGTGAATTTTGAATTGATATAGTAAGACTCCTTGCGGTGCGTTGATTATTAATGCTCAGACACTATATCATATGAATTGCTTGAAGCATTCAGGTATAATTCAGTATGGTAACTTTGGGCTTAATAAAAAAAAGACGAGAGAAACTTTATGTAGTGTAGTAGTATGTAAACTGGTGGGCTGTGTGTTGGTTCGAGTTACCCTGTGGGAGGTTAAAGGAGATGAGACATCGGAATTGAGTATAATAAAATATATGATATTTTAGCACTGAAATATATTTCAATTTCAAAATAATACACTGGTCAAAAGAATCATCTATGACAAATTCCATGAAACTAAAAAACAATCATAAAACTTATAAAATCTTCAAAAATTTCACAATTATTTCGGAAAGTGAGAAAAAAGTTAAGTGAATGAAATATCTAAACTTCAGCACAAAAATGATTTTTTTTCTGCATTTTTTACAGTAAAATTGATGTTAAAATGATTGAAAATCTAACGATTCCATTAACCGAGAAAAAAAATTCTCTCCACGTAAATTTAAATTGACTTGCCACCTCATAAATTATTCATTGTATTTAAATATTTTTCCTACCAAAACACAATTATTTTCACCAATCAACTCAACGATAAACAATCATATCCACAATTCCTTACATCATCAACACTTCCTAGAGATGACTCAGCTGATCTTCAGAAGAGGATTATCAATTTATTTTGAATTATCAAAAAAAAAAATTGATTCCATCTGAACACATACATTAGCTACAAATTTCTCGCTACAAAAAAAAAACAATAAATATAATCAGATGATGGTCAACTTCAAATGGACTTAATAAAATGTCGGAGTAGCAGTAATTTTCAATGCTAAGTGCAAAAAACCCATTTGCAATATGGAATTGGAGCTTTAAAAAATTAGTTTCCGAGAAGTAAAGTACTCATCTTTTGCCTTGACTCGTTGCTTGTTTATTATTATTATTTTTTTCCAAGGTATAAGCACTTATACACTGATGACTCGTAAAGGTACTTGGCAATTGAAGGCGGTACAACCTTCGAAGTGAGAATCATCATTGCACACACAGAGATGAGGCACAGATGCCTGTGGGTACTGGGATAAGACCATGGGTGCAAAACAAGTAAAGGGAACATAGAAGATATAAACTATGTATTTTTCCCCATAAGGAAAAAGAGACGATTCTCTATTACGCAGGTGAAAATATGTGTTTTTATTGTGTGTGTGTTGAAATTATGATCGTCTAGTACATCAACGCTCCTACGCTTCATAACTCATTACAACACCCCAGTTGTGCCATTGCAATCAAATTATTCCGAAATAATGTTTTCTCATTATGAATTTATAATATTCAAATATTTCAAATTCAATCGTCAAATGAAATTAGTCTTTTTTCTTAAAATCGTAATAGTTTCAGTTGTTAAAATGTAACTCATTAACACTGAATGCCATATAAAAGATCTACAACTCACTAAACAAAACTTCACTGGTTAATCATTAAACATGATTGTTATCCTCAATTAACTTCTTACGTTGGCCTCAGTAAATCCTGGAATTATGCGTTTTTCCAGTTTTGTTTCATACGGTATACGTCATCAGCTCTTTAGGATTGTGAATCAAACTCGTGTAATTCAATATGGGTATGGACACTTCCTTGAATCAACTTGAGAAAAAATTTTCATCTTTCAATTCGTTTTTATTTATCATGAAGAATTTAAATGCTCAAAAAAATTGTATATTCTCTCCATTCGCTGATCCAAAATGATTAACGAACGCTTTGCTGACCGATAAGTCATAAAAAATATCAGGAACCTTCAAAATAGATTAAACACAGTTGATAAAATTAAATTGTATTAACCTACACGACAATTTTTTTATTCTCTCCTGTTGCACCGAGTTACGTTGTCCGGTACGTGCCTCCGTTGTGACATCACCCTGAAGGAGGAATACTGCTGGCACATTATCACCGTTAACTTATCAATTAGAGAAAAAATGATAAGATAATGCTCCGGGATTAAATATTGATAGATTTTATTCTTTGATTATTCGATTAAAAAGTACATTTCCGGGTTTTCATTACAATGAATTAACATTTCTTTTGGAGAACACAGCAGCAACAATCAGCGTGGTGATGGTGTCCATGTTGGTGGGGTGGATGATGTGGTCCGTGACCTGAATGCAAATATTATTTTTATACAGCTGAATTATTTTTATGAAGTTAAACGTTAATAATAATCTTTTCACAGACCTCGAAAGGCAATCTGTTCGGTGAGGATTATTACAATATTTCAACGAAATTATTGTACCGTAAATTATGTTTCTTTAATTTCGTTTGGAAAATTCTCGCAGTCGGGAGTTCAAAGGAAAAGGACGTTGCCACATATTGTTATTTTATTGTTGCTATGGATTGGAGAATGAGTAGATCAATATATTATGATGAATGATAATGTTATGGCTGATTCATCGGGCTAATCGGGAATGACAGCTTCAATCTATTCCGCACAGACGAAATAAAATTTAGTAAACCATTCTGAGTCACTTGATGGAAAAAAATGAAGTGGTTTTGCGATTCGAATCAGCTTCGACGGGAATCAGGTTTTGAGGAATTTGTCGGGATGTATGGAAGGTAATGGAATTTTCGTAATTCATTTTTTGCCGAGCAAAGTCAGAGGTATCAAGAAGGTTTTTCCGAAATTTACAATATCTTTTATAGATTCTCTGATTTATCTTAAGGAGAAAACCTAACGTTACTGATACTTTAGTGGTTTCTTTCGCTAGAACTTGGATGTATTAATACTTTTATCTAATAACTTCTGGCAATTGCATCATCAGCTATTAAAGTGTTTAGAAAAAATTCATTCATAAGCCTAATGGCAAAAGAACAATTTGAACGATAATTATGTACCTTTGGAAATAGTATCTTCATATTCAGTCATAATAATTTCCAATTGTTTATTTTCAACTATTATTGATTTAATGTATTATTTTTGCTAGCTGAATGACTTTTTAAGCTGCACTCATGATAGAAATTGATCTATTTATCTGTGATATTCACTAACCTCGTTCTACTCTACTAATCAATTTTGCAACTGAACAATTAATTAGAAAATCGTCTCGTTGAACTTGTTTACTATTATATTGAAATAGAAAAACTTCTCTTCTTCTCTAACATTAGCCTAATCATGAAAATTCTGAGAATGTCATCTATTTTACCTGGTGAATGATGTGGTGGTGGTCCATGATGATGAGGGCCATGATGAGGTGGTGAAAAATGTGGTGGACCATGATGATGATCCTGTGGTGGTCCATGGTGAGGCGAGTGGCCAGATGAATGATGGTGATTAGGCATCTTCAAAATATTATTTACCAACACAATTTTCCGAGAGTCGTTGAATCGAAGGAAGCTAGAACAAATGAAAAAATCAAACCAATAAAAAAACGCAGCCGAAATAAAAGAAAATATTTTATCACTTACTGCAGTGCTATTTAGTACAAAAATTGAAGTCGTCGTTGAGCGAGATTATCCTCACGAGCGGATTGCAATTTTGCGACACAAATTGACGTTATATACTCCAAAAAGGTGGAGGTATCTTATCATTTCTCGTATCAGGCATATCTCAAGTGATGAGGTGACCAATTCTCATCGGTTATATATGTAATTGTGCGTAAAAAGTCAAGAGAAGAAAACAGAAACAAAAATAAAAAGAATTACCGTTTTCTCGTTGACGATCAAACCACACTCAAAATTCTCCATCACATATTCCAGGTGTTCCACATTTCTGGTCACCGCGAGTGAGACAGAGAGCTTCATTCGCCCCACCCCTGCTCGACGCCCCGCTCCATCTTTACCGAACGTGCTGTGCTGCGCGATATTCCAGCCGGGAGATTTCGATCATGGCGTTATCTCAGGTCCGGTCAGAGTGCATCACAGAATTATGGTACGTGTGTCACGTTTCGACAACGGAACATGACCATGCTCAGTTATATTCAGCTGAGTTTATTCTTATATGTGGGCTAAAAAAATCTTTCATGCATGGACCACGAATTATTAAATCTTTTATTTCAGTCTTCCTCACGTAAAACAGAGAAACGAAATCATGAAATTACTTCCTCGTAATAACACAAATGAGAGCGTGCAATGAAAAGATGAATGCTTTGAGATAATATTTATACTATTATCTCAAATGAGGGTCTCTGACATAAATGAAAAAAAAAGAAAAAATGAGAGAGAAAAAACATAGAGAATTAAGGATATCATTCCAACGCGAGAGTTAATGTCATTTTTTTCTTCTTTTTCCTTTGAAAGTTGATGAAATTTTTGGAGATATTGCCAGCAATGATTGCACGGAGGTGCAGTTACTCGTGCTTCAATTTGTTGATCGAAAATTGTAATTGGTAGACTTCATTTCTCAGAAAGGAATATTGGATTTCAGTGTAATTTGAAATTTCTTTAAAAATAATACAGGGGAAAGGAAGAAAAAATGAAAATGAGGTATTAAATTTCATAAAATAATTTACAGACAAATTAACTGCGTGTCATTTTTCGTTTCGTGATTGTTACGGTTCTATTTGATAACTCTGAATAGGTCATTTTCGATAAGTTTTCTTAGTAATTCCGTCGAGATTTTTGCTCCAATTACAAGAGTAATTTATTCGCAACGAAAGTTTGAATATCTCCGAATCTGAAACTTGCTATAATATTCATGTGACAGAACTCCCTTCAACCTAACGGAAATGGATCATGGAATTTCACATATTTTCACATTTGATGTGAGCAGTTTTTCCTGTTCATGTGACTCCACCTCTTAATACGTCATTAATAAATATCAAACGATGATATACGTTCGTAAATGTTGCTGGATATTACAGATTTCCCCAACCACTATTCACCGAACCAGCGAGAAAGCCAGCCCAAACTAATGGATCACTGTCTCCCTCAAAGAAAAATCGAGGAATTGATCACAGAATTCAAAAAAATCAATTGGTTTTTATTCCACAATAGATTCCATGCTGATGGAGTGGAATGATTTTTCCCATTGATGCCACAAAATTTCTTTCCTCTGCGGAATATATGTGGCTTCACGCATTATCGAATTCAATAGCAATGCTTGCGCATTGTAGGACTTCCGATGATTCTGATTCGTTAGAAATACTACCGCATGCTCTATACCTACGTACTTGTCCCTTCAGTATAGCTGGTTTCGGAAAGTGAACTTGATCTCCACAATTTCCACAAAGGGGAATTCTGGGTGCAATACTTGAAGCATAAATGGATTCACGAGTACTGTATGTGCGTGGCGAGATTCGTTTGTTCATAATGGGAAGCTGTTATCGATTCTGTTCCTCTCATTCATCGAAGTCAATGGTTAATTGGAATGGATTTCATTAGAAAACCAAAGCTACCGCAAGAATAACAGAGGATAGTAACAATTAAATAACTAGATGGAGAAGCATAATTTCAACAGGGTTTATTTTTTTGCAGACGATATTCTTCCGATTAATTAGTAGTGATTTGATGAATATTGCATTTAATTATTGAACTAATTCGACTTTCTTCATTCACGTTAATCAACTTTCTCGAGCTAATCAAAAGACCAAGCCGGGAAACCTAGCCCTTGATCTGCTCTTCTGTTTCTTCTCCTTTTTTCAATCCTTATTCATAATAATATCAATATAAATGCGGATGCTCACCAAAGATGATGAGAACAAAGATGTGAAGAACTCGTGAAAGCGAAGGGTTGAAAGGATTGGAAAAAACCAATTGAACGAGATGCTTATGAGAAAATAAATTTTCTCCAGGGTACTACAAGGTCTTGAGCAGGTAAAGGAAATCTTCAGAGCTCGCTGTTCATCCGGAATTTCTCTGGCTATTGAGTAAGAACCTTTTGAATTCTTTTCTCAATCCAGTAGAAGTTTTATTAAAAATGACCATTACGAGTCTCTATCAAACTTACAACTATTTCTTTCAATTTTTTTCGTCTTTATAAAAAGAACTCTCTTCCGTGATTACTGAAAAAAAGATGTCTGAGAAAGCAGCGATCCTTTCAAAGCTTCAATTGGTTCTATAACATCTTCGCTATTGAGAGCGCTGTCAATGAAACTCAGGTAAAAACTAGAGAGTAACTAATTCTCGCACAAATAAAGAATGTAGCCAATGAGAACCAGTCAAGATAAGAGTAATAAATCTCTTTCACCTAAAAAGCCTGAACTAAAACTGAAGGGTAAGGGAGAAAAAGCAGACACTTTAACATGAAACATCGTAAAGAAGGGCGGGTGTATCTAATACATTTCGAAGCGATTGCCGAATCAATCAGTCGTATTTTGTAATCAACTCGATCTGCAATTAAATTCCGCTACTTCATCCTCAACTGTTGAATCACCTGAATCGACCTACCGTAATTTAGAAATACATCAAGTTGCAATTTCACTTTATTCTTTAACCGTAAATCGGAATGAATGAGATAACAAAATGACCGACAAAAATGAAAGTTGAACGGAAGAAGAGTCGACAAGAAATACTCCCGGTCTCGTCTAAACATTATCCGTCTCTCTTCCTCTTCAACTCATCTAATGAAATCTCGTTGAGATAACTTCATCACAAACAAATCATAACATCAAATAGAATTACGAAAGTCGTCGCTTTTGAGGATAGAATCACGGAAGCATATGATTGGAGGAGCCCAATATTATTTTCAATTAATATTGAGCAAGCTCATTAATTACGAATGAGTATGTATTTTATGAATCTAACTTTGTCGTGTCTTTGAATTCAATAAAAATGATTGGACCTCTCAAGCACAATGGTGATCGGCAGCGGCTGTTAATTGATTGTTAATAATTACAAAGTGTGGAAATTGCCTGAGGAATGGAGGTGGAGGACACGTAAGTTTATCAGAATCGAAAACTCGACGGTAAATAGTGAAACTTCCGGGAGCTCGATAACTTCGTTTTAGTTTCTTTAGTGAAAGGAATGAAGTTTAGAGTCTTTTCACTTCAAAGTCGAAACGTACAGATTTACGGTTCGTTTCCAACTTTCTTCAGTCTTCAAAATCAAACCACACAGAGATCAAAAAAGGTCGTTGACTATAGTTCATTGAAATGCTATTTCAAATTAATGTGAATCATGTCACTCATCGCCGATTCTCGTATCTATAACTTCTAATAAACCAATTATTGTCAAAAAATTATCACAATCTTCAAGTGTTTGCAAAAATCAGTTCCTCATTCGGTAAACTACTCTTACAAATGATCTATCATATTCTGCCTAATTTGCATGCTTTTTTAATATCTCAAAATTAATTCAATGAATCAGTGTCTTTTTCTTTCAACATTGCAGTAAGCGTCAAGATAACTTGTCCACAAACTCTATCAAAATCCAACTGTCCACTACGTAAATATGAATCACCAAATGATTCACTCCTCACTGTTTCGACATTGTCACGTTTATATTATTCTACGGCCTCCTTAAGCGCATAGAAAAGACCTTTGAAATGAGAATTATTTAGCTTACGTTTGTATTTTTCCGAAGGATAAAACCGAACTGATATTCTACTTCCTGTATGACACTTCACCTGTTGCTAATCACTACGACTGTATTTTTTCGCATTATCAGTTGGACTCTTCTCTACTTCACCTTGGATGAATAATGCTGACATTATCATCGAGCGTTATTCAGATTAGTTAGAATTAAGATAATGAAATAATACTGAGGAGAATAGAATCAGTAGGAAAAAAATGATAGAATAGACGAGGCCATGTTTTTTTGAAGTACTTTGAAAGTCTTTTTTTTCTTCTTCATTCATAGATTAATGCATTAATCAATGATACAAGAGTACTAACGACTGGGGAAGATGGTTAGAAAGTGGACGCTACTCTTATTCGATAAAAAAATTCATAAATATTATTAAAGAATGAGTTCGAAAATTCGTAACTTACTAAGTCTTTCGTTACCCCTTAACTACGGCCTTCTTTTATTTTCAGTGTACTATTAGTTTCGTATATCTGTATCATGCATCAGAGTGAGATGATGTAAGAAGGTAGGAGAGATGAGATGAGAAGGGCCTTGAGGCTGAATCTCCAGAGTATGAAGTTTCGTACAAAGTCTCGCGGGGCCTTGGACCTTCACTTCTGCACTTGGCTTGAGTTATCCAGCATACTCTCCCATAAGCGTTTCCTCACCCTCCATCCTCTTCTCTCCATCCCCTTGAGTGTCCCGCAGGGGGAAAGCGGAGGGCTGATGGGATATTACCAAACTGCTGAATCAATTTGCATCGCCTTCGCACCGTGTGCGCGCACGGGTTCTTGCGGTATATCGATTGTTGGAAACAACGTTAACAATTCAGAAACAAAATTACCATTTGCCCGGGGACTAATTTTACTTTGAAGATAGAGTAAAGAAGGTGGAGGAGGAGAAGGTGGAGGGTGGAGACGGGAAGGGGTTTGATGAGGGCCTTATGGTTATGCACCGTAATACGTCTGTTCATCCAGGTGCAACGTAATGGCTTGAATAACGTGGTATTTTTTTTGTTTTCTTATTATTGTTCCATTCCGCTTTTTAATACCATGGTACAGATGAAAGCGCGATAAAGTGAGGTTTTATGGTAATCGATAACAGGCTAGATAAATGATTCTCTTTCAATCGAGTGTGGTTTAATTTGTTTCTTTCACCCAGACAGTTGGGTAATACTGAATTTTAATTACTGATTTGAAGCTTTCATGATTATGCATTTAAGGATATATGGTTGGGATATTGGAAAGTAATGGAGAATATTGGAAAAAATTGAAGCATAGACTTATTCGTAGTCTGAGCATGCCGGCACAATTTGATATAGTTCAGCTTGATCGTCAACTAGATAATTGCATGGGAATTTCGATAATTTTGATAGTTCGAATATGAAAATTTTCTTACTTGACGTTTTTCTAATAAATTATTAACAAATTGTTAATTTTCATAAGTTTTAATGAAGATTGAGATGAGTGAACTCGAGATATTTCCAAATTTCGCAATAAATTCAAATTTGACTGAGACTATTCATTATTCCTTGAGTAATGATATTCTTTGAATGAACGCAATTGGAAGATTTAAATTATATTAAGCTTTGTCAATAATCAATTTTCACAATGCTTGAAGATGAGGATGATTTTTCTTCTCTCAGTTAATTCGAAAACTTTTCAATCTCAGATTAGGTTTAATACTTTTAGATATTTTATAAAAGATTATCCATTCAGAAATATTGTTGTGGAGTTAAGTGAAAAATTAATTTTTCAATTGAGAATAGAAAATATTGAATCCAATATCAGATAAAAATTCAATTATTCACTGGTAATGATGCGTATAATTGATGGGAAGGATAAAATCTTTTCCTTCCTGTAACAGCTCTGAATGGGAATATGCTTTCTTATATTGAAAAAAAATCATTTTTGGGAGCTAAACTCGCTGAATTTTATTAATTTCATTAATTTTAATGAGAGTCTGGGAAATTTCGGGAAAAAAGTGCGTCAATAAAATCAATTTTGTGCCAAACAGTTTTCAACATATTTCGAATTTTGCGTTTTTGATAAACTATTTGGTCAAAATTGAATGTATTGAACATTTCCCATGGGAAATTCCCTTCACTTTCCATCGAGATTCCTCAAATTTTAATGATTCATCGATTCCATTATCAGTCGAGTGAAAAATTTTCAGTCGTAACCCGAGTACTCGAAAATTGTTCGGAAATGTTTAGGCACTCATTGAGAAGAATGATTTTTTTTACATCTGAATTTCAACCTATAGATTGTTGAATAGCTATTATTGGCAATTACAGCAAAAAAAAAGTAGAATATTCTGAAAAATTCAGTGAATCTAAAATTTCATGGAATTTTTTCCTCGAAAATTCATCTGATACCAATTAAAATTCTCAAGTGAAATTTATAATTTCAATACTCATTAAATTTATGAAATTGTATCGAATTTCATAAATTTGATGTGCTTCGATTTTGACTCCTCAAATTTCTCATTAAAAAAAATTAAAAAGATAATTCTGCCGTAATTTTTCCTCGAATTAAAATCATAGTATTGAAATTCAATTTTCTTAACGGTAGAGAAATATATTACTTAATGTCTCCAAGAATGAAAAAATCATAGTTGTCTTCGAAACTTTATTCATTACGACTAAAATTTACTTTTTATTGGATTGGCTAGTAGTCTTGTTGATATTCTCATCAATAACTTCCCAGAAAATCTTCAAAGCTGTTCATATTGACGCTTGGGTTTTATGCACGTCAACTTTTAATTGGACGCTAATGACTTGCTTTGAGTTGTTATTTGTTCACTTTCCATTTGGAATACTGTGTAAATGAATGAAACATCTTTCTATTTGATCAAAATTCAGATGAATGAAAAAATGAGCGTTATTTGGTCGTTGTCCTGGAAAATGTGGGGTCTAAGTGTAGTTTTTCGAGAAATTCTCTGAACAATTTCATCCCTCGACAAATGATAGAATGGACTTTGATAGTAAATTCATTTTTAAAAAAAATCGATGAAATTTGTCTAT
>JABSMS010072090.1:0-18930 GCA_018902275.1 Aleiodes sp. PSUC_FEM 10030003
TGTAAATTTCATTCCCGTCTTACTTCTACTTAAAACTCATGAACTTCCTTCAATTTTGTGAAAAAATTGAAATTTCATAAACATCTTTCCATTAAAACAAATTCAATGTCACGCTTATGAAAATTACCACCAGATTATCCATGGAATTTCCATTTTTTTCTAACAGTGCACCCCAGCAGGGGAAGAGAGAATAGCCATTATTGGCCCGTCATTAGTGCCAAAAACATTAGTACTAAAAAATCTGTCAAATATTAGTTTTTGCAGTGTAATTCATAACATTGGGTAGAAAACGGAGTAGAATATTGCATAAATAATCAGTATCTATTTCGTACGATTACAATGAGAAATCAAATTCGAGCTTTTGCTCGACAAACAGAAACATGAAGCAGAGTGATGTGATTTTCAAGCAGAGATGGTTACACACAGTATATCCTAACTTTATGTGGTAAAATGTACGAAATGAAGGTCCCGATTTCTTCCAAGCGAGTGAGCTTTGATTCCCGGAGAATTACTTGGTCTGCTGGATCCAGATTCTCCCCATACAATCCCGAGCAGCGTGAGCACTCCTCAAACACATATATAGGATATAGTGTGAGCGAATGAGCTAACAAAAAAGACAGACAGAAACGCGAGGAAACCAAGAAAAGGGAAGGAAATAAAACCATTGGGAAAACGGGGAAATTCAATGCCACTGCGAAAAGACGAATCACAGAAGAATAAACGGACTCTCTTCCACCTTTTCCCTCTTTCTTTATGTATATTGGGGGAAAGAAAATGCAATTTGCCGAATGTCAGAATGAATAGCTTGTAAATTCAGAAAAGTCAAACTCAACAAGTCAAAACTCATTACTAACAGTGGTAATACGAAAAATATAAAAAAATTTAAAATTCATCTTACTTGTATTTGCTCTCATATTTTCAGATGAAGAATGAAGTTAAGAGAGATGGGGAAAGAGCAAAAAATATATTACAGGAATGTATGAAGCATACTGTAGCGTTTATTGGAAAAACATCAGATCCCATTGGCATATTCTATATTTTCCAATTCCTCAACCGACTTCATCGTCATACCTTCTTTCCTTTCTTATTTCTCTCCTTCCGTAAAAGCCACGTGACACTCTCAGCACTCAAATAGTACAAGAAAAAGAAAGAAACAGGAATACGGCAATGTGTCCGCGAAATTTTCAACATAATGACGAACACAATTTTTTTTTTTTTTTTTTCATTTCTACCGTGTGAAATGGAAGTGTATTAAGAGGCACTTCTCATTTAGCCATAAGACGAGTATTTTGGTCGGCGTCAGAAGCAATTCCAAGCGTCAATTTGCTGCAACAGTCCTCCACCCTCCTCATCCGACGTTGAATAGAGTTGACTCGAGGATGAGAATAAAAAGGAAAGGACAATAGGACTGATCCATATTTCCCCTTCTGGCTTGATGCATTGTTAATACGATACTTATCCGCAGTTGGTCTTCTGTGCACTGCCGTTGAACTTGTAACCTCAATTTCACGTCTTGTTGAAAAAGGAAAAAGGAAGTACGATTCACGAGCTTCATCCGTTGATAAGAGAAATTGTGATTAAATTTCTTTCTCTCCATTGGAAATGATAAATCAGAGCTCAAATATTTTCTCCATTACTATTTCTGCCAGAGTTACTGTTACTCATTTTTATATTGAAAAGATAATGAGAAATGGGATGGCATGTTATCGACACGAGCAATTGAATATATTTGAAATTGGTAAAGTAGAGTTTGAATAGATGTATGATCAAATTCAAAATGGTTGAGCTACTGGAAAAAGAGAGAAAGGAAAATTGTATGGTTTGGAAGGGTGAATTTTGCCTTTATACGCGCCAATGGGAATGCAATTGGGAATAGAGAGGGAAGGAAAGTGGGAATGGATGCGAGTAAAACGAGTTGGGAATGCAGCTGCAGCCGCAGAGCGTGTTACGGATGGAAACGGTCTCCAATAGATAACGTGGTCCGCGGTCGAGTTGGGACGCCGAACTTTAATGGCAATTTACGGCCAGCACGTACGCCCTCTGGCAGTGTGCAGTAATTTTTTTGGTTTCTTATTTCTGTTGAAACGACCATCCATATCATTTTGGGATCATTAAAAAAATTTACTCCAACAACTTCCCATGGCTGCATCATTCAGCATTCTCCGCATGGAAGAGAGCGAAAAAAGAGAAACTGATGAGAATCAAGGTCTTGTTAGGAGTTCTGCAAGACCAAACTTGCTGGTAAAACGTGTCTGGGCAAACAACATTTTGGGTGTACAGATTCGTTGGATAGTATTGGGAAGTACGGCTGATTAACCGACGCCCGATATCCCTGACCTGGAACATCAATCCTATTCCCATTCTCCCGTTTACAGCAGCTGCACAAATACACGCATTTTGCTCTCTGCTTCCTAACCAACTAGCTGCTTGTGATATGTGACACGTTTACGATATATCAATGGACATAAATTTGTACACAATCGGTTTTTCTCTTTTCGTTTTGTGCTCAATTTTTGTAATAAAATTAATGGAGTGTATTAAACTATCCCGCATTTAATTCCTCGATGGCAATAAAATCAAGGAATTCGACATCGACCACTACGAAATCTAAACCATCCATAAGTCTTTTAATATTTATTCCATACTCAATTCAGTATTTATTGATTGGGGCAAGAGTCGAAAGATATATTTCCAAGTTGTGCAGACTTGTCTATTCTGCATATCAAAGCAATCAGATGATCATTCAGTGAATGAAGCACAAATTTTACACCTATACGTGCTCCAATCTAGCTTTACATTTAGTAGAAGCATCGAAGGAGCATCTCTCAATGGGTTCATCCTATTCATAACTGCTCCTGAGAACTATGCATTCGAACCGAGCTTTGAAGTTCCACAAGTTTTTAAGATAACGATGGATGACTTCACCAGAAGCACAGCCATGCAAATGAGTGCTGTACATGATGCTTCCCTTTTTTCCTGAATAAGACTGCTATGCACACTTCTGTTTGCATTGTAAAAGCAGAAAACGCACCAACTGGGGTGCGCTATATACGTATATGTCTTCAGCGTGAAGGAGAAAGTCTACTGGGGCGTATAAACGTGAATGGAAAAGGATTCAGCATTACCATGACAAAGATGGTCGCTTCTTTGGCATTATACTATCCAAGGTAGTGTGGATCAACACTCGTCGCCACTCGAAATGCCACTGGAATATGTATGTCAGGTGTAAAGTCGAGCTCACTTGAGGCACTGGGTTTGTGGCCTGAGACGTCTTACGTTTCACTGGTTTCTTTACACTTTTACCGCATAATACGTATCTTCAGAAGGGTTTTCGGTGACTATCCATTGATGTTCTGTTCCATTTACTACTCTTTTGAGGCTTCTCTGAAGACTATGGGGCATAGTGATGAAGAAACAAGTGGTACTGAAGTATCATATACTGTGAAAATCCATGTGAATTTTGACCTACTAGTTTGAATATTCATTGTCAATATAATTGAAATTCACGCGGTGTTCAATTTCGATATTCGTTGGAGAATCGTTAATTCCTCAAGGACATTCGTGAATTATTATGGATTTTCAGTGGAAAATAAATTACCGCTTTTCTTTGTTACATTGATGATGAAGGTTTTGATGAAACTCTAGCTTCTTAGTGCTCAAGTTTTCTCATTATTTTTGAAGATTAAGTGCAGATAATTTTAGTTCATTGATTGAGCTTTGGATGAAGTTTTGCACGTGAGTTTTCAAAGGGAAATTTTTGAATATTTAATTACTTTCATCTTGTTGAATGTTAATTTAAACTTAGGTAGGAGGAAGCTCCGGACTATTGTGTGAAGTTTCAGGTGATTGTGTTACATTATCATAATTATTCCGGTTGAATAATATCTGATAGGATAGTGTTATCCTTAGTATCGTTGTTTACTTTCGGAAATTCGATAGAACTGCCCTATTGGATTTTGCTGGGGAATACTAACTTTCGATGTTCATTGGGTTGAGTCAAGAGTAGCTTCAAATATTTCGGAGAAATAATATTCTAGGACTACTCAAAACAAAATTGTCGAATCTTCACTTTTCTTTCAATTTTACAAATAATATTGCTTCAAGAAGAAACAGCTGCGGTAAATCCTCATCTATTATGATATCGACGTCCTAGAGTCAAAAGGGCGTAAGTGCCATTTTTTTTTTAATCGACAAAAATTGAACGCCCTTTCATTATTCAGTAAGAAAAAATGGCACTTACGCCCTTTTGATTCTAGGGCGACGATATGATGTATCAAATGATCATATAACCAAAGGAATCTCAAGAATTCTACAAGGATTTGCGAGGAAGTTACTCTATACCTTTTTTCTCCCTGGTTATCCCCAAAACGGTATTTATTTTCGATTAGAGTTACAATTGAGTACCCTCCGGGGATTATCTACGTCTCGATACGCATGTTATGGGCTTATAAATAACTGACTCTATACTGCCTCCTATCAATATATAAATTTTCGTCCAACTGGCTACCATTATCAGCAAATCACCCACCATATTGACCTGAAAAAAGCTCTCACATGGTTTTCAAAATTCCCTCGTAAAATATTCCAATAAAGTAACGAATTTTCAAGTTAATTTAATTACTGTAGTCGATATTGAAAAAAAATGTAACTCAATTATCAACAAATTTAATTATTTTCAGATAGCTGCTCTGGACTGTCGCGTTTGAAAATCTGCCAAACTTCATTCGTGAAAAGTGAGTTAATTTTTCATTTCAACGTAAATTACAAAAAAAGTCGCTCATACCTGACATTTCAATGTAAGAGCTATAACAAGGTTAAGCTACGAAATCGGTGTATCTCAATTATCATTCAATAGTCAATCAATAGTCAATCAGTGTGGAGTCGAGGTCGCGTGGTTTTGTTAAAAAAAAAATGAACGAGTAGTGAGAATTGAGAGGAAACTCCACTCAGTTCGAATCAATAGAGTCCATGAATTTTATCCAGCGATGAGATAATTTACTGCAGGGATAGAAAGTTGTGGAGCTTGTTAGGTATTGCAGAGATGCCTCCTGTATCAGTTTCGTAATTCTCAGTCGTGTTGTGAGCTAATGATCGTCATTAGGAAACTGGGAAGGATGCTGAGAATTAAGATTTGCATTGTAATTATTAGAGGAGTGATAATACTCGTGAATAATTGTTCATGAAATTTGGTTCCTTAGCAATTTCGCAGTCGTAAGTCTGGTGATTGTGCATAATAAAAATCTTGAACACAAATGAGCAAATGAAATAGTGATTACACAGGAAATTGACCGATTTCATCAGTTTTTTATGAACAATTTGGCATATTGCAAAAATTATATAACTTAATGGTTAATCAAAGGTCGGGTTCTCAACGGCCGGCTATATCGGTATCAATAATTTCCATTCAGTGACACGATTGTTCAATAACAATAAAAAGTTATTGTTATGATTGCGCGTCATATGAGTCTATGACTTTCACATCGATCGAGAGAGAAACTGAAAAGTAATTATTTTCATTCATCGTACAAAAGAGGAACGGTGCTGATTCGATTTATCAGATTCGAATATATCGAAATTGGCGCGATTTCATATCATAATACAACCGGTAAAATACATTGACGCTGCTAGAATTGCATAATTCAGTTTTTTGGGAGAAATATTGTACCAAAAAAGATATATCACGTTTCGTCATTGTTCTCGTCGCGAAATCTGCTTGACTAATTTCGAATGTTTCCATTTTAATGGTCACATTCACGTACGCTCATTGACACGCACGAGAATCATTTGTTTGAGCTAGCTTATTGACACTAGTCAAAGCTTGATGAACACTTGCTTCCAAAACGCAATTTGCACTCTCGTCGCAATACCTTAATAATATATAACGCATAATAACTTTTAGTATCTGTCATCTAACTAGATCAATGTCTCACAACGTTTGCATAATGCTGAGGTCTGATCGAGATCTCTCCTTTCATCCTCTAACCAATGCTATCTCCAGCTTTTCGTTTCCCCTTCTACTCTATCGAGTAAAATGTCATTGAATTTTGATCTCCACCCGAGAAACGAAACCGAAACCGAAACGTGTTTCATGTCCCTTTCAACATTGTCCGCATATTTCGGTTGAATAGATCAGCTTCGTGCTGATTCAGTTCTGATATACTCCATGAACCTTTTTGAGTACATTACTAGGAAGCCGTTTCTTCTCACCGTTAAAGCCTTCTTTATTGGAGTGTATTAGGTATTTCCGTAGACAGCTTTTCAGAGAAATCCTAAGGCGCCTTCCGGGGGATTCTTCTTATCTCCGCTATTCTCCCGTACTAGATCAGATTTCCAATCAGTTTGAGCGATGGACCAAGTTCTTTATGGAAAGCAGAATGCAATAATAGCTCAATCGGAATTTTCCGATGAATTTCCCTGCCGCAATTTCTATATCTATATATATCGAAATGTTCTAGAGCGAAGTAAATCTTCTACATCTAAGTAAATTTTCTTGCAACAAGATTTTTTTTCTCTCAGTGTATGTACGTCTCGTGTCAAACATTAGTTTTTGCAGTGTATTTATCCATAAGTTTCCCATTTTATGATAATAATAATGATGAACAACTAAAAAAGAAAAAAAGAAACAGGGTTAACAATGGAGATAACCGTGGTAATGAGAACTACTAATTAAAGAAATTGCATTAAAATGTCGAAAAAATGGAAATTACAGAATTTTCGTGAAATAAACAGTAAAGAGAAATTGTTATCGAATTTCCCGGAGAGTCGGAGGGACTCTAGAGATTTATGCCAATGTGCCCGTTCGTTTTCTGGGAGTGGGCATTAGTGCGGTGAATCGTCAGGATCAGTGTGAGGCAAATGTACAACGTCAGCACAAAATCGAATCACATATATATGATAGTCAGTTTTAGATAGAGAGAAAGGAAGGGGCGGAGTTTTTCGTGGTGAAAATAACAGAGATGGAGCGGTCGGAAGCTAAATGAGAGAGAAGGTCGAATGTACCCGCGTGCACCTGGAGCAATTACAGCGTCCCGCGGCTTTTAATTACTCCTCGTTAGGAGCTCTTGAAGCATGCGCGTAAATGTGTCGACGAGGGAAATCACTGAGTTCATCAGGAACAATTCCGACGGAATTCACATAACGAACCAATTGATATTATGAAAATAATACAAATGTTTTAATTAGAGCTTCAATTTTCTAATTTTTTGTAAAATTTCTTCAATTCAAACTGTATGAAAAATGTAATGCATTATTTATGGGAAAATGAGAGTTTGAATAACTCTCCTGGGACAAGTAGATCCCCATTAGAATTCTCGAACGTCTCTCCCGCTCTTATGGTAATAATTTCGCAAAATAGGGCATGCAGGTTGTCCCTGGGTAGGGACCGAAACTTGGGGTGAACATCGAGGCAACTTTGGGGGCTGATTTTTAATTTTGTTTTTTTTTCATAGGACGTATATTGGAATTCATTTGAGCCCAATGTTGGAATTTAATTTCGGCGTTTACGTGCCTCTTTTTAATCCAAATGATAGCGATTAACCTCAAATTATTATCCTGAATAAATACAGGACTTGGGGCTATTCGGATATGCAACGATTTTTCAAATTATTATCCCTATTTTCAAAAAAAAATCCAAATTTACTTCGTTGCGAATGTAGTGACTTCCAAAATCTCTTAAATTCAGACACTTCTTCTTGTAGTGCTCAAGCTCATCATTCAAGATTGTGCTCGCAGCACTACCTCTAGTTTATGCAGGATCCCTATTACCAAATTACGTTCATAATCTTGGCTTATTTATCTATTACATGAATATTCCAAGATAAAACAAGAAGATCATGACATTTTCCACCATACAAATGACTCTGTCTGACCGAACTCGGGGTGTTTCCCTGGTGCATTGTTGCGACGCGACGTTTCACGTTGCGATAATGCAGGTATCTCTCCATACAATGTGACGCTGGCATAAATCATGCTGAAGACTATAGATATCGTTGGTTTACAACGCTTGTATACTACCATGAAGTTTCAGTTGTTAGTATATATACTGTGGTGAGATACAGAGGAGAGACAAAATGTGTTTGGAGGAGGGGGATGAGAAAGCTCTGAGTGTTATTGTATGACAGTAGCTAGGAAATGCTTTGATAGTGCAAAGAGAGTATATAGATTCCGTTCTTGGATACATTGGCTACCATCAGAATCGAGGGTGGACGTGCGACGTTGCGGTCGTTGGATCACAGAATCCAAAGATTTATGGCAATTCTGTATACGAGACAGGATATCCAGTGGACGTTATACGAGAGCACTGTCACACACTGAACACGTTCGCAACTATTCTACTCTCCATTTATTTTACCAGTTTCGTTGGTACGTGGCATTTGAAAATTCTTCAGGGGCAAAACGTGATTTGGGATTTAAAAAATAATCTGTTTTATGAAAATAATAATAATAATATTTGCGTGGGGAGAGAATGAATATTAGGATTTGATTTCGTTGAAAAAAGATCTTCTTTTAAAATAATGAAGATATTTTTGTGGGAGATATGGCATTTTTCGAAAGTTCATTTTAATTTAACAAGGTATTGACTGATCTGCGATTATAAACAGTTGCAATTAATTTCCATCAACGAATGAATTCGATAATTAAATATTTTTACATGAATTGTGCAGTGGTTGTTCATGTGAATAAAATGTGAAATTGACAACAATTAATTGTCATTATTTCTCGGCAATAATCCAATAGTAGAGTGGTGAACGAAAACAATGCCGAATTATTTTTTTTGAAAACATCAAACACTTTATGTGTCCGCAAAAAGATTGGGACGTTTCATCTGTTTGCAAATTGAAGACATTTGATTTAGTCGCATAAGGTGTCTAATCCCGACAACAAGACATTTTAGGTCTAAGACGTTTTCGAACACATGAAAATTCATCAATTCTCACTTTTTCGCCAATTACCAATATCCTACATCTCTTCCATGACTCCTCTGATCCGAGTTATTTTCCCATCCTTCTCGTTCTTTTTTTCACCTAATAATTCAAGAAGTGAAAAGAAGAAAAATATAAGAAAGGAGGATCACATCGTCTCAGAGAGAATGATAAAACAAATCTTTTGATGGAATTGAATGCCTCGAGGAGAATGGCCAAAGTTCACTCTAAGGTGAAAAGCTCGAAGGAAACAAAGCGGAAAGAAAAGCTACAGAAAGAAAAATATTATACGGGCCAGGACAACCGGGGATTTATGAATTCATGTCCCCTGTTGCCCCTCTTTTTTGCACCCACATAACCTTCACTGCCCGCTCTTATTGTACTTTCTTGTTTCATCCTTTTCACTTCTTTTCTCGATTCATCTGTTTCTTATTTTTTTTCATCCATTCTTTTTGTTTTTTTTTTCCTTTGATGAAACGGAGAAACTGTCGTTGGCTCCTCGTTATATTTCTCAGTATATATAAAATGAAAGTTGTGTAGAGGAAAAAGGCCGAGGCCTTTGGAAATGCTTTGTATATTTTCCATTTTTTTCTTCCCCTTTCTTCCTTTCATACTCTCGTTTACTCGACCATCTCAGCTATCTCAGTAACAGGACTTTCTATTCTTGATTCCCAGGGAGAGTGGGATACCTGTAGAATTCGTCGACACAATGGGCGCTTGTGTGCTACGTTGATGTAAAAAAAAGCTGGGCAATTTTTTTGGATTACTTGGGAACAAGTCGATTCAAAACTTCCACACAATTTCCGAAGTTATTAAATTTCATCATTCAAGACCAAAATTATATAGATTCATTGCCATTTTCCATTAAGCTACCGTTTTCCTCGGATCTTAACGCATACTGGTGTGGGAACATACTTCCGGCATATAACTGATATATGATTCACAGTGAGTGGTTCTCCGCAGTCTGTACGTTTCGGGAGTCCTCCTTCCGCAATGGAGAATTTATGTGTTGCACTTGTGTAGCTGATCCGTAATCCAAACTTGGTAAGAATATCCATTCAACTTTGATGAATATACTGCAAATTGAATCGAAGAGAAATGCATAATTAACAACGAAAAATCCCCCAGAATGAAAAATCCGTTAAAAAGAGAATTATCAGACATCATATTTAATTTAAAATTTTCTTCATTATGAATGAAAAATTATACTTCGTTACGAGCTAATTAATAACACAGAATTTGAATAAAAATTCACAAACGCGTTGCTTTGCATTTCCTCTCAACTAATTCATGGATTTCTGGTGGAAAATAAAAGGTGAATTTCCCCGGTAAATATGCTAAAACGAATGAAAGTCCCGCAAGCTGGGTCCACCCATCTAAATAACTATTTCTTCCTTTCTTTCCTCTACCTTTTATTATTCCTATTTGTACCTTTTTCCTTTGTATTTTCTTTTCCTTGTAACCAGGGCATTTGAACTCTTTTACTTTTATTCTCGTACTCCAGGTTTTCTCTCTTGGTGAGAGTAACATTGGCCAATTCGTTGTCAGTAGAAATGTCCAAGAGAGTGGTAAGCCAAAATGTTTTTCAAGGTACGAAACGAGGGAAAAATCCAACTCGCTAGATATCCCAGAGAGAATTTTCAGGAACAAGTAAAATTTCACGTTTATATATATAATACATAACCTGAGCTCGGGGAATAAACAAATTGTTCAGTCTTATGTGTGCATATATGTATTTTCTTTTTTCCCTATTTTATACGATTTTTATTCCAAGTCTCTCGTTGGCACAATGTATGGGGAAGAATACTGTACTCTACCGTTGGTCTACTCAAACTGGATTACATTTCCAACTCCCTCGGTGAATTGACGTCAAATTTTCACAACCCAACTTTACCACATGGTATAAATTTTCTGGTACTTCTCAAACCCAAAATATTGATGAACCTGAAAACAAGTTGAACTGATTTTGCATTAAATATTCAACAAATATTTCAATAAAATAATAATATGACATATTATGACAATAAAATAATATTACAATAAAATTCGAAAAAATATTTCATTCAAATGGAACGAAACTCGTATTTTTTAAAATGAATGAAGGAATTCAATGAATTCATTGTTTGAATTTTTTCATCCCCTATGAAAATAATTGGAGCAGGTAAACTGCATTTGTGAATTTTTGAATTTCAAATATTTATTCCCCCTCAATTTAGACTTTATCCATCATATTTTAGAATCAATATGAACCATTGAATAAATATCGCGCAACGAAAAGTTTGATTATTCATTATCCCTCACGGCATTGTCGAAAAATCCAGCATTTTGCTACATCGCTGTGAAAAAAATTGCATCCATTAAAAATTAAAATCTCTCTTCAATGAATTTACGCATGAAATTTTAACGGCACTTTCAATCATGACCATTGTAAAAGAAATACGTTCAATTTTTTCCAACTCATAAAAAATGATAAATGTGATAAATAATTGAATTGAAAATGAAATCGAACTGGCAACCATCGATTGAAGCTCGAGAGTTGAATGTTTCAATGAAGAGAAACTCATTGTCCACGTGACAATGCAACCGTATACCCGAGTACAGTTGGGATATTATTCAAAGGTACCGTGGTACGAACAACTGTGCTGAGTGAAAGAGCCCGTATATGCACGCTCCGGTTCACTCCTCTTGCGTAGATCTGAATTGGGTCGTCCATTATTGGATTATGTGTTTAAAAGGCATTACGCTGGAACCTTCTAATGTTGCCCAGTGACTTTCGATTGTGAGATTTCGATTAATTGTTAGTGGTGTTGTGTTTTAATTCATTTCACTGTTCATGTTTGGAAGCAAAAAATTCGAGCTGTTATTCGTAATCCCGTTCGAGTCGAATATACCTCGTGTTTGTGGAGAAAATTAATATGTTAACGTTAATCGGATTACATGTGAAATCTCGAAATATTCGAATGAGAAGTTGAGAAAACGATTTTCGCATATCAACTACCTGAATTCCGAAATTTAGGACACACCCATACGCAAATATTTCTTCTCCAAGCAATATTCGTCTTCCGCTCAACTACTTCGAGTGCTCTGAACTTGAAGATGTAGGAATTGCAAATTCAGACGATTGTAAGACTTTCGTTGGAAAATCGAAAATAAAAAAAGATTGAGAGTGTTTTTGGCAGGAGCTAGAGTGACAGGGAAAAAACGTACTAAAAGAAATAAAACACGACTCTCAACCTTTTCCGTGATCTGGGATATAAACAAACGAGGACAAAGACGAGACGAGGAGGCAGAGGGAAGGACGAGGTAATCCTCAACCTACTCACGACAACCAAATAGGTACGGGTAGATTGTTGTAGTGTTACATCCAATTCTCAGAGCGAAGAGGATGTGAGGAACATTGGTGAGACGAGGGTTTTAATGTTTTTCTCCTTCTCTCTTGGTTTTTATTTCTTATCTTTTTTTCGTTTTCTCTTTCCCCCTTTTTTGTGTTAATTTACTCTCGCTTTTCTTCGGTTTCACCGATGGGTTAGGACTCTTTGCCATTCTTTCTTTTTACAAACGCTCTACGAGAAATTGCGTTAGCTCTAGAGGAAAATCCTGGAAATCGACTTTACACACTTCCAATCTGTTTCTGCGCTTAGTGCTTCTCTTTTTTTCTTCTATTTGCTCCTTTTGTTCTCGGTTATTCCAATTTCGGGGTAATGGGTTCTTTTGTTTTTCTTCGGGTTTATCGTTCGTTCACTTGAGAAATTGTAAAATAAAGATTGATTGCTATGGTAATGAAAAAATATATCTTCAAATAAATCAAGGAATCTTGAGAAATATTATTAATTTCTTGGAAAAAGATATTTCATGTTATTTTTCCGAATTTTTTTTTTCACGGGATCAGGAATTGAAGTGAAGACAATAAAACATTCAGAAGTTCAACATTGTGAAATTTCTTGTCAATTTTTTCATCGTGCAGTTCATTAGTTATGATAAAGAACAGAATCGATGCAGCACTCCAACGGGCGACCAACCTATAGATTGAAAAAAAAAATTAGGATTTAGTAAACGATTTTTCTGAGGACGAAAAGTGATTGAAGCAATGAGATTTTAATTCCAATTTAAGCATGTTTATTTCGGATTCATTGTGGAATAATTTTATTACCACAGCAGGATAATCTCAGAGAACTGGACTCACTTCTGCTATAATTGGTTAACAAATATAGGTGAGCTAATTAGCCTGGACGGGCTACTGTGATTGCGTTAATTGAAGAGACGAGTATAATTAATTAAATTTAGAGGAATTACTTCATTATTTCCGGACAATCGTAGTCTGAAAATAAGTAACTTTGCAGCATTAATTATTCATTCACATTCATTGATGTTACATAACAGTTCAATCTCATCATCATCAATACTGAGAGAGTAATGAGGAATTAAAAATTGAGTTGTCATTTTTTTCGAAATCATTCTGAAATTATCAAAACTTCTAAATAAAATTTTTCCTTTCATCTTTTTCACGCCCAATAAATCCTCATAGGCTTCAAAACTATCGGTGATAAACTATCGAAAATATCAAACGAAATGTCTTTTTTCAGAATTCTTTCAAAAGAATTCATTTTCCAACGATTTTTTTGGTATTCCAACGTGTCATGAACTTCTGTAAAAAAAACATAAATTCCTCGGAAATTGTATATCAATCGAACAGGCTCAGCCATGCAAATGAAAGCGCTCCACCAAAGTTATAAAAAATTATAGGAAAAAAAACGATAAAAAGTTGGGAGTAAAAAAATCTGTACAGGAAGTATGCTCATAGCTGTTCACTCGTTGCTCTCCGATAGCAACGGGGTATGTGATATCGATTTCTTTGTCGTACCCAACATCCGTTACGACAAATACACGCGTGCCAGTTAAAAGACCTGACCTCTCTTCTAACTTTCGCCCTTTTCTTTTATTTTTCATTTTTCTTCATCTTTTCGTAATGTGAAAAGTCAAAATCATAATGTTCACTCGACGAACCGAAAGGGATGAACTTTTTTTCGAACTGCAAATACGTTCAGTCAAAGCTTGCAGTAATTCTCTGTCTCCAATATTTTTCCGTGAATCTTTTTCATTCACCATCTTTTTCGTCCATTTCTTCTGACCTTCCTGAAGATTTCAAAGAGTTGCAAAAGTCATCCTTCTCATTTTTATTATGGAAAAAGTTTCCGAATGAAATTGAAACTTTCATAAATCACTATTTTCTTCATTTCTTCGGTTGGTTCTTTTATTTTAGAGGAAGAAGGAGAAGAGGAATGAAAATTTAAGTATGGACTCAAAGACAAATTTACAATAATTATCAGGTGCTCGTAATTTAATGTTTCAATCATCAATATTTCCTCTCAATTTTAAATTAAATTAAAACATCTGTCAAATATTAATTTTTGCAGTGTAATGTTGAATTTGACTATTATACTACTGAATGTAGTATAAATAGCCATATGAATCGGAAGTTAATCACTGGAAGATTCACGTCGAGAAAGATGATATCAAAAATAGAACTCGTACCACGGAGCACTTCGTGCATGAAATGTTTCAAGTGAACATTGTGGAATGATGCCAACACAGATGAATATTAATTAATTTCCTCCCGTATCTTCGCGTTTCCATTGATAATCATATGGAGCTTCACTCTAGTAGTCATTAGAGATCTTAGGATGGTAGAAGTAATGAACTTTGCACAAGAACAATTGATTATTAAGTCCAAAAATCATAATTTCGTCTACTTGAAACTCAATTACTATAACTCTTGAGCAAGAACTCATGCGAGATTCTATTCTGGCTTTAGTAGATCCGGAACAAACTCGTTAAGAGTCGGAGACGTAATTGCATTGATGACGAATAAAGTTTAGGAATGCGGCTGGAGGCAACAGTGATGCTTTCGGCAATCGGTCTTGAATTCCAGATTATTCGGACTTCGTCCCCTCATAATATTCAAGAAAAGCCTCAATATCCTACGTTGAACTTGGAACGTGACTTGGTAAAATAAGAGTCCTCATTTTTACCTCTGTCAATAAATCAACGATGTGTTCATTTCAATATCCCTAAGGAGGTCATCGCAAAAACTGGTCCGTTCTAAGTTATCGTACGAAGGATACTGACAGAGCGGAAATGACTCATCTCGTATTATCAATTGATTCCCGCAATGGATTATAAGCTCAAGAGCTTTCGATGCCTCAATCTCGAATGAATAATTATTGATCGAGAATTACCATTTATTATTGAGTCTTCCCAACTCTCCCGTCAAACTTCAGGATCACGATGATGGAAGAAGCATAAAAGAGGTTTTCATCATAAACTGAAGCCCAAAATCCTATTATGATCATCCACAAAGCTAGATGACGACCGAGGGATAAATAAACTGAGAGTGTCATCACTATACACACGACAGATAATATTATAGCCTCCCCTATGACAGACATCCGGCTTCACTATTCATCATCATAAAGCCGCTTTCCCACGGTGTGTTATCTCGAGACACACAGCAACGTTTCATATTATATATGTATATATTCGATACAGAAAATATAAGGAAGTGCAAAAGGATATGTTGCGTCATGTTCTTCAAGAATAGAAGAAATGAAGAAAACAGTATGTCTTACAATCCCCTTGGGCTGTAGCAATGGGAACGACGCAAGGAGACGGGAAAAATGGCGATGGAAAATGGTTATGATCGTATTCTTGAAGCTGCTCGTGATATTATTTTTCTATTCTAAGTTTCACAGAGGAACGTATATTTCCGCTTGAGAGAGAAAGATTCTGCGTGTGTATGGAGTTTGTAAAAGAGTGTATCTGTCATATGAGCGAAGCTAGAGGATTCCTCGAGGCTTACGAGACTTGTTTGTTGACAGTTGATGTTGCTGAGGGCTTAGGCGATTTTTCGACCCTACCATGAGATTATGGAGAATAATTTTATTAATGGAAAATCCAATGGCTGGGTTCAGGACTGTGTTTTCGCATCATTTATTATTGCGATATTCATTAATGAATTATGTGATGACGTGATGAAATGAGATTAGGCATTTCCCTCCGTGATTAGTTTCTATTCTGGAAGAACATTAATGTCGTATTACGGTAATTCCTCATTGTTCTACATCGTGTCGAGTTTTTCATTATTCAATTTCTGTCACAAGCTGAAATTCATCGAAAATTAGTGAGCTTAGTCCTGGAATTCGTAGGTCTTCCGAATCCCAAAAAAGGCCGTTTTTATCATTTATGGTCTTTGGACAACAAATTTTCTTGTCCCAAGAATTTTTTTGACTGATAGTTTTTCTCGTAGTGTGCGATAACATCGTAATATCTACATCTAGTCTCGATTCGCCCGCTGATCGTTTGACTTCCTTTATTAATTCTCAAGTCCATAAACTCAATTATCACCCAATAAATAAATTAATTACAACGAAATTTAATATACTTTTAAGCATTGTGTGATACGAGGAAAAGAATAGAATTAAGAGCGCATTAACTTGTTCGTAATTCAAATTATTTTGAGGTGCGACATAAAGCTCAGCGTTATATCCCGTTAACTCGCACTCTCTACCTGCTATCTCAGTTAATACAGCATAGGATATAACGAAAATTCCCCCATAACTTGGCTGAGTATCTGCATCAAGGTACGTATAATGTGCTTACTCGTGGGAATTCATTGAGGAGACTCTAAGTAAAAGCGAGTTAGAGTATTAGAGGATATTCAGTTTGTAATGAAACAGGGTATTTTGAGATATGTGAATACATTTGGAGTATTTATTGCGCATGGCCAAATACCGTCACTCACTATCAGCCAGGGTAATTGCCAGTCATAGAGTATTATTCCCGTGTGGTTCTGTTCTCGTGGCCTAAAATGCCCGAGTATAAATGCATGTTGATTTACTTTGTGATATTCCCGTTTAATTCACTTAATCGGTATATTTACATTGAACATCTGGTCTTATTGTGATGATGGGAAGAAATTGGAAATTCACTAAATCAACGCTCGATTGTAAATGTTTCTGTGCTTATCGGGAGCAGCCAATTTTTTCTCTGGCTAAAATTTTTAGAGGAAAAAATTTCTCGGAAAATATTCTTCCAATTTTTTTTTCATTTAAAAATTTTTCGGACAGAACTTTTTCGGAGGAAAGTCCTCGGAAATTAGGTTTCTATACTTAATTCTTTTCCAAAATAGGTATCGATAGGATTTTGAAAATGAAATCATATAATTTAAAGAATATATTGTTTTTAGACATCTCTTCCATAATAAGCCAATCGTTGATAATTGAGTACAACAGTACATTCATGTTCATCAGTTCCAATTTTCTCTCTTTGACATAAATTAAAAATAATAAAACAGGTAGTGAATTGTCATTTGCAAAATATACACGGTGTAGCGAGTAATTCGCACAAAAAGCAGATGGTTACCCTTTGTGCTCATCAAGTTCCGCTTTTCACATCAACTCCATGAAACAGTAATTAACTGAAGTGGATATAAAAGTTATGCGTGTTTCCATTTTTCACTCTATGTTATGGAGTCAAACAAGATTTTCACGTTATTGTCTGCGTTTTTTTTTTGGTGAGGTGTTTTTGCGAGACGAAATTGTCATGAATCCTGAAAATATGCTTGCTCCAAAGACATTCCCTTTCCGGGGCTAGAGGAAACTCCCAATTGAGAGAAAATATTGATACTGTAATGTAAATTTTACACGGTGACGTAAATCTGGAGTGAAACTAACGAGACATTCAGTGGCGTTCTCTGCAACGAGGCGTGATCGTAATTACTTGGGGTTCAGAGTGGTTGGAAATGTGATCACGGTATGAATCCAAAACCAGTACCAGTACGTGAGAATCGGATGTATATAGCTTGTGTCACACTGTCGAATGCCTCAACGCGCTTACCAGGATCTGCCCCTATCTTCCTCCTCCATAAATGACAGCTTTCATATGAATTCTGCATTCATGTGGAGAATCTAGTTGATAGGTTGAGGGCATCGGCTGACTTGAAAAGTCTCATTTTCAAACATTTGGCGACGTCTACGAACACGTTTTGTTTAGTGAAAGTCAATTGGGAATATGAAGAGAATTTAGGAATCGCAACCGATATTGACATTTACAATGATTTATTTGTATATAGCAAAGTATATCGTAATTTAAATAAGTGTTGTGGAATTTCAGAACAAACTAAAAGCTTAATGTTTCTCTGAAAAAGCACGATTCCATTCACTTTCTTCATTTTACATTCAGAAAGCCTTTCGGAATAACCACTCGTCATAATTTACCTACTCTCTCCACGAATTTCCTGCCGAATATAAAAATAACTTCTTTCTACAATTACAAAGCTTTCATGAAACTAGAGAGTAAGAAAAATCGAGAGAGAAGTAGTAGAAATCGTGAAGTATTAACAGTTAGGTCAAGGTAATTAGAGAAAGCTGTTAACTCTGTTGGAAAAGACTGCTGGGTGGAAGAACAGTGACGGTAAAAATGAAGAGGAATAAAAAAATTTAAAAAAACGATTTTCTGCTACGATGCTCGTGTAATATCCAATAAAAGTTACGGGATCATAAAAAATTTTCATGATTATGCTCCTTTGCTGAAGGGACTGAGTTGAAATTGTGTAGATTGGTTGGGTTATAGTTTTCATAATTTTAAACTGATGTCGGCCGCTTATGTACGTGAAATCATTACGGCAATTTTCCATCTTGTCGTTAAATCATAACTCGTCTCATGACATACCTTCTGAATCTCTCCCGTTTTTATTAATTTTGCTGTGATTTCGGACTATTGATGAACGTTGCACGAAAATATTTCAATTGCATCAAACACTGTTTGAAGCTAAGACTTCTTTTTTAACAATTATTATTTCGACCATTTATTCTTTTCAATTCTATTTTCCATGATAATGATAATTTCCAATTATCTTCAATTCAATTCGATATATAAATAATTATACGGATGCCAATTATTTTAACGAAAAACAAAAGTTTCGTACAAAAAAGCAGCCCCTCCTTAACAGAGT
>JABSMS010072101.1:0-18924 GCA_018902275.1 Aleiodes sp. PSUC_FEM 10030003
CATGTATTTTTACTAAAATTTCCTCAGCTTTCCAATGGAATCATCAGAAAATCTCTATCTCGAACAGTTCAATTCGAATGTCCATTTTACCCCAACTTCCCCTAAATAATTTTTTTCGTTCGTTTGCGAATTTTTGGAATAATTGATAATTTAGAAATTAATTACGGGCACGTATCGCCGACGTCCGGATACTGGGACACGTCCGAAATCAGTAGGAAAGAGGTGAAACGAGATGATTCGACTTATCTTTGTAGCGATTTTTCATAAAATATCCGGAAAAGGAGAAATTCGAAATTTCGGATGATGAATCGTATCGAAATTTTTGTTGACTTTTTTTTGTTGAGAGCTCTGAGTCTACTCCGTGAAGAAGGTGCTTACGAAAATTTCATTATCCCTGAAGAATTTTGAGATATTCTCGAAAAATGTAATGAGCTGAATTTACGAGAATGAAGAGTCGTTCGAAATTATCTCCGGGACTAAGAAAGTTAGGACATTCTTGCAAGCTTTTTTAGTAGCTCCGATTTTTTTGGGGATTATCTCATAAACGTTGAGGCTTAGGAGGATTTACCGAGGAACGCTTATTGCAGCTTATAAAATTCTCTGCAAAAAAGGTCCAAAGTTATTTTTTTATAAACTAGTCAATTCAAGGATTTGCAAAAGACGTTGAATGTGATTTATTCAAGGAGTTTCAGTAGCAATCTCAATTCGTTGGAATTTCTTTGAAAATTTTATTAAAGCAAGACACAATGTTCCTGCAACTACCTGATTTTTTGAAGAATTTTCCTCTTATCAGGAATTTTTTTTTTAAGTTGGAAATTGAAATTCGCCAATCCTCAGTGTTCACCTCAGCGAGGACGTGATTATTTTAAAAAAATGAGAACTAAAGAAGAGTTCTCCACGGAACCTCCTCTATCTTCCTCAATTCTCGAGATAACTCAACGAAGTTAATCCAAAAATAGAATATACTTCTCATTTTACCTCTTCACTACTGATATATATTATAATTACAAACGTGAATAACAGAATCGATAAACCTATTAATAGAACCAACAAACCAAGTTCGTCCTTCATAAATTAATTAATGAAACTGTATCAAAGAAACCTTGATGCTCTAAAATTATTCAAATGAATTTAAAAATAATAATACTCACAACCATTCTTATTACAATTATTAATCACCTTTTGACCTGCCGCTAGAAGAATTGGACGGGCCAAATGCAGAAAGAATACGAGATGCCTGGGTAATTGCTCTCGAGAGGTAAGTACCACCTAACATTCTACAAAAACAAAGTATCTCCAATTTCCCAACGATAATAATTAAAAGAAAAAAACAATCATTGCTTTCAGGAGTGCTCGAGAAAGACTGCAGAAATTGCCAGGACTTAAAAAAATTCAACCGAGAGATATTCAGGCTATACTTCATCAGCAGGTAAGCAGAAGAGAAGAGAATCGTAATTTCTCAACGTATGTATTGGAAAGGAGAAAGGCAAGAGAGAGCTCAATTGTATATCGTTGGGGTAGAATAAATATAGCGTAAGAATTATACATGTGCATAGTTCTTACGCCGTTTAATTTCTATCACAACATTATATGTCGAAAATGGGCAAAAAAAATTTGCAGTTAAATAAAATATTCACGAAACACATCCCCCCACTTTTTTCTTCTTCATTCTGTCGTTTATGCACTCATAGATAATGAGCAAAACTCCCTACTGCATGATTATTCATTTTTTAATCTGTAATTGTATCAAAATAACGATTTTATCTGACAAAATTACGTAACCGTCTGTATAAACGACTGTAGTGAGACTCTAAACGATTAATCTGACTCAGTATCCTCTGGCGATACTACTAATATAGCAGTTGAATTAGTCCACAGTATTATCCACCGAATGATGTAAAATTTTGAACTTATTGTCTCTTCTAAATCCCATTGCTTTCACCTTCATTAAAGAATTGATTAACAATTTTCTTTCTGGGATATTTGGGATGCACAGATTAACGAGGGCTCAGCCTCTGCGAGTACGGGTGATACCCCTGAAAAAGACGTGACCAACAGCCACATCACTGTTACGTTGGCAGATGGGTAAATAATATCCACTTATTATGGATTTCATTGATACTTCTGTCTTTCGAATTACGTAGATTTTATTAGAAAAGAATAGTCAATTGTGTAAATATCTGGAAAGTTGGGGTTAACCGTAGATTGGTTACTCGAAGAGCATGTGATACGCTGAGAATAAAAATTTCAGGATCCCGTGTAGGGTAGCCAATAATAAAATGGAATGCATTGTCAGTCATAAAATGGAAACTGACTGAAGTCATGTGGATTTGATATTAATATTTCTTATAAACCGAATAGGGAGCTTGCATATGTCTCAAGAACAGAAGAATTTCTTCCGGAAAGGCGTTTATGATAGTCGCTCATATACAAAGAAAATCGTTGCGCATTTGTTCTTGTCCAAAAGTTGATGAAGACATTACCTTTCTTCTCATTGTTGACTGTGCAAGTTTCTTCTTAAGGAAGAAAACAAAGAATTAATGATTGTGTTTCTGATTTTCTATGAAAAATTGTCGTGATAATTGGTTTCTTCCTACAGTCAACCAGGAAATCGTAATGTTCCGGTGAAACTGAGCAATGGTACTGTGCCAAAAGGTGTCGTCACGGATAGCATAGAGACAAAGGATCGAAGAGAGATACTGGAGAAGCAGAAAAGTTATCCGGAAGAACAAAAGCTACAGGTAAATTTTTTAAACGGAACGATCAATTATGACACCTCGAAATTATCAACAAAGTTGAATATCATTTCTCTTCTTGTTTATCCATCAGCCGCGGGTCACAAGCGATAGAATTAATGAAAGGCGCGCGAGTAGTCCGTTTCAAAATGGCAGAACTGAAGTATTAATTGGCGAACCTGAAGGCGGACCAAGATCACCAAGAGGCTCAACTTCATCGGCTATTAACGATGGAAATTTCCTGAATCTTCCTAGAGAAATTGACAATCCAGAACCAATTTGCAGGTATGTGTAAACATAATCCACGATAAATTACGCAGATATGCAATTCATCATCTTTTATTAGAACAAATGTTCTATAAATCTCGAAAAATTCGATATTTCCTTTGTGACAGTGGAAACATAACTTCTGTTGCACGTAAAAATAAACTTGTCCACGAAAAGTCTAAATCCGGACAGAGATTGACAATATCGTCTGTCTACCGAAGAGAACCGTATGAATAATGACAATCCGCCCACTACCTTTTTCACGGACGAAATCATTCCGGCAACGGAATGAATTTCGGGTACGGGAACAAATCTTTATTAGTCGAGAATAGAACCCCTGATGTTTCGAATTGAATCGAAAGAATACAAAATAAAATAACTACATACGATAAAAAAGGTGCGCTCAATCTTTACATTACTCGTCGTGAGATGGCGAGAGCTATGCCGAATGAATGGAGATGTAAATGTAATGTGTGCGTCAGATGTAATGAAATGATTATTTTTTATTACGACTCTGCTCATTCTTTTGGGAATTCTTCTGGAATATCGAGAAAATAATTTTCAGAATTTGAGAAATGTTGATTTGCAATTTTGCCCAGGAATAAAAGTCAACATTTTCAACTTTGGATGAAATTTTTTATCAAATTGCGGTTTTCTCTCGTGAATCGAATTTTTTCAGGCATTCTGCTCGTTTCACACTAAACGTTGGAATTTGAATAAAAATTCTCATTGACATGGAAAAATGAATGCAGATTCAATTTTTGTAGATTTTCAAAAAATGGCACTTAAGCCCTTTTAACGCTAGGGCGACGATATGGAGCCTAGAATTATTTGGGTAATCAATCTATGCAATTCGTTTAATTCGCGAAAGAATGGAACTATTGTTCTTCATTGAATTCGTTCAATTAAAAAAATATTCAGGTAATTATACGGCTATGAAATTTTCAGACAAATTGACTTTATTGCATCATCAGTTTTTTGCGAATATCTCAGGAATTAATGGAGATACGGCCTTTTTGCCCTGAACCTTTTTTGTGGAGAATTTCAAAAGCTACAATTAAGCATGAGGGCAAAAAGGGCGTATCTCCATTAGTTCCTGAGATATTCTCAAAAAACTGATGATGGAATAAAATCGATTCGTCTGAAAATTTTATAGTCGTGTAATTATCAGTCTCTACCTTATCAACGGCGATACAATGGAAATGAATTTCAGGAAAATTTTAATATCCCATTGAATGTTCCGTTTCTGTTCTTCTAATGCATTTCCACTTCTAAAATTGATTTGCAAACACATGAATCCTAAAAAATTCTAGAGTAAGGACATCGAAATTGATAAATTTAAAAAACAGATACAGAAAACTTTTTCACTCTTCTAAAGAGGTATGAAAAAATGTTGAGAGTGCTATGGGATACACAATGATGTTTGAAGTGGCTCTAGGGCATTGATCAAAGCCCGTCTACGTAAAAGACAGGAACCTGCCCCGACCTAATAATTTATTCATAGGGTTATATACTCTCCACTTGATAGCCCATTCGAAATGTTTGGATAGAATTTTTTCTGAGGGCAATTCTTCTGCAATATCACACTTTTTTTTCATGCATTATGAATATTCATTGGGGTACTGAGAAGTGGTAAATAAAAATTAATTATTCGTGCTTTGTTCATTGAGGACGTTCAACAACTTTGAAAGAATGGTAAAACCTAATTTGGAAAAATTAGTAAAACCGAAGGGATTATTTTTATGATGTGATGAAAAAAATTAGGATAATTTTTAAGAGGTTTAGGAAGTTATTAATGGAGAAAATTAATAAATTGAATTGACAATTTTTTGGATTTTTTTAATCGAATAAATTATTGCAAAAAAAATATTCTGAAAATCTGCACTTATAGTTTTTTGAATTTTCTATACGTGAATTTTTTTCTTTTTTCCTAAATTATTTATTTGGTGGAGAATAAAAAAATCCAAAATTTTGCCTCTTCACTACTGAATTTCAAAAATTCATAACTTTTGAACAAATCTGCAAATCCCTTTCAAATTTAGCAGCAATTTTTCTTTATAATTATAAATATTAACGTTAAATTTTCATCAATTTAAACACCTTAACTAGAATTAAAATAGCGGTTTTGAAATTCAATGTGCATATTCATATTGAATTTTCAATTACTTTTTAACAGTCCACTATACCGATGCAATACAGTGAATTCTCAGCGCGTACGCGGAATGCTCATGTGTATGAGAAAAATCTCGTATGCAGTGTAGACTATGCACTACTCGCTGATGCGTAACGACGTTACGAAAAGCCTTGTGAAAAAGGTAAAAAATAACCGAGAAAAGCGACCATGGTCATGGTTTCGCGACCTCAAGAATTGAAATATCTTTCACATACGCATTTTAAATGTTCGGCATTGATACATCGCATTCTTATTCTCAAGTGCAGTGTTCAATATTTTTATCTCGTATTACCTCGTTGATCAAGTATTATCGCCTTCACATGAGACTCAATACGTCGGGAAAACATCAACCAGTGGAAGTCAATGAAACCATGTTCCACATTTTCACCTAAGATTTCTATTCTACATGCTTCGGTTATCAATCATGTCTCAGTAAACTGATTCTCATGAAATCGAAGTATGTTTTCTAAATGGAAAGAAAAATAAATGTTTTGCAGTTTGAATCGAGTTTTCCGAAATAATTCTGACCTGCTTCTTGAAATTATTGTTGAGAATTTGGGAAAAATGAGAGGAGATTCTAATTTTAGGAATTTCTCATTTTTTCCGACACTTATTTTCCTTCAAATTTTAATGGTTCGAATGATATTCAAGTATTTTTATCATCTCGTAAAATTCCTCGATGTTTCTTTCAGTTTATTCGAGGAGATAGAAGTGATGATAATGCTCTAATTTAATAATATTTCGAGATTATTTTAATCAATTTTCTAATATAGAATAAAATAGAAATAGATAAATGCTCGAGGTTTATTGGAGCAGACAACTGGATAGAAAATTTATAAAATAAATGAAGTAAAAATGAATTGAACTTCAATAATGAAGAGATAATTAATGAAAATCCGAAAAACCGGAATCCAGCACAAACTCTCAATAAAAACAATAGCATATTCGCAGCGCCATGGGAGCAAACGGCTGAAACTCACGAATGTTTCATTTTTTTCATGATTTTAAATTCCGATGAATCAATATCTAATTAATAGTGCATGAATCTATACGAGCGTTATAATTAGAAATAAAAAAGAGAAGTACGCACTAGTAATAAAAATTTAAAAAAAAAATCAAAAGGGCGTAAGTGCCATTTTTAAAAAATCCTCAAAAAATTAAATCTACAATCATTTTTTCATAAGAATACCAACTTACGCCTTTTTATCATTCAGCAAAAAATGGCACTTACGCCCTTTCGATTCTACGCTGACGATATATTCTTCATCCTTTTTTTCATGTATGACTCATATATATTTTTCCATAGGGGCACATGTGTACAGGTTCCTTACGTTTGCCTTCCTCAATTTTTTTTCTTCCAAAGATTTTTTTTATGTTCCACCTGATATAGGGTTTTTCGGCCTCGAGCAAGTACCCAAGTATCTTTAGAAACAGGCGGGTATTATGTTGAGAATGTAGACTCAGAGGTTTAGGGATTGTTGGAATAGTTCCCCCCAACGCTAGGGCTTTACCACCTGCTTCAAAAGTGGGACCGAGGGACGCGTAAAATAAATCCACCTGACAACCGGAAAGACCCTTTTCTCCCTCTCTATCTTTATGCTGCGCCACTACTCACATGTGAGTCATGTTTGAAGCAAAGGGTCGGGCGGCGTTAATCAGTTAGTATCCAGGTCTCTGAGCAAATCAAACGCATGATAAACCCGCCCTCTTAAATAAAAAAAAAACCTGCCCTCAATGTTTATAATGTCTGACGTAATATCTACGATAAGAGGTGTATACTGTTGATTATACACATGGAGCTTTGTATACGATAGCATCAATTGGATTATTGGGACGAATGAAAATGCAGTTGACTCTCTGCGGAAAATTATTATAAAAAATTCAACGAAAAAATATTGAAATATTTGAGAACTTTTAGTTAGCTTGAAATTTAAGGGAATTTATTTCCTGAAAATTCATTTGATGTGAGAATATTTGAATGAGATTTGAACTTTCATTGCAAATTCGAAGTGAATTATTCAGGGAATAAGTGAGATTCAGGAAGTTTGGGATAGGGAAAAATGTAAAAAAGAAAAAACCCTATGATGCCATGTTCCCCAAAATTTCGCGTGAATTCATGAATTTTTCGACTTATTAATTTTTCATCGATTCTTATTATTTTTTTGTACAACCCAGTGAAATGTCCTGCGTTTGCAGGAAATTTCGGTACTTTTTCCTTGGAATTTCTCTCGGTGTACCAGATTGTCCATGAAATCTCAATTTTTTGAGGTTTATAATTGTAAGAATCAGACTGAATGAACTAGAAGTCTGTGTTCTGTGTTTTTTTCCCTTCCGATAAGGAATTTGATATCAGATGTCAGTCGCCAGCGATAAAGCGACATTCTATGCCACCAGTTCTCATTTCACTCTTTAATAAGTATAAGTATAAGTGTCTTCAACTCAAAACGATAATACTACCTGAATTATCAACTGAATTTTCGAGTGAATTCTTCATGAATAGTGGAGTTGTCTTGGAAGAAGTAATTCAATTGAAAAATTGGGGGAAAAAATTCTTCGGCTCCCTATTTTCACTTTTATTACTTCTCCGAAACGTATTAGACGCATACAAACCTTTTTTTGGGTAAACCTTTTGTACAAATAAAAAGCGAAAAATTTTGCTTCGAAACTCTGAAGGGAAAGTCCCCTCGTGCAATACTATACAGATATACTGTGGAGTCTGCTCATGGAATTTAATGGTTTGTCCTCACGGGTATGCTTTCAGGCCTTTGTCCTATTCTGGGAGTTCTCTAAAAATCCCAACTAAACGTTAAATGGTAGTTTTCGGTCTCTGAGTTTCATGATTTTCTTCTGGATTTTAATAATTTTAAAATAAACTACAGTGTTGGAAAATTATTATTTGGAATCCAACGGAAAAATATTGAAATATTTAACAAAGTTAAATTAACTTGGAATTTCATGAAACTTATCTCTTGAAAATTCATTTGATGTGAAAATATTCAAATGAGATTTGAATTTTCATCTTTTTTGTGTGTCAGAAAATTGATATTCAAAATTCAACAAAAAAATATTGAAATATCTTAACTCAACTTAAAATTTCATCGCAAATTGTTGATGAAACAATTAAATTATGAATTTTCAGTTGATAAATTAAATTTCAGGCAATTCATGAAAATTCAAGGTCACGTTCCCAATAGAAAATCCATGTTCATATGTTATTTAATTTTCAAATCCCATTTTATAATTCACACTGCCGAAAATTCAATCCTTATCAAGTATTAAAAGTACCATTGTTCTTGAAATTTTCCATGAACCATAAAATTTCAAAGATAATTCTATCAACTCGAATGAAAATTGACGTTCTCAAATTTAATCCATCTATTGTCATTGAATTTCCAATTTTCTTTAACAGTGTAGCTTAAACTGCGTCCAAAAATTGACTCTCATTCTCAAATTTTATTCACTCCAACAAAAATATCTTTTAATTCATCACACTTCATACAATGGTAAGATTTGAATACATTAGTCCTACCGCGCCTACGAGTCAACCGCTACATGGTTGCCACATAGTGCCAGGCGCTTTTCTCCATTTTCAATTGAAAAAAAAAATAGAATTTTTCAATTAAAAAATAATCTCACAATCCAAAAGATAAAAAAAATGAATTTTCCATTGAAACAGATAAATTCGATGAACAATGAAGCAAGTCTTCGTCTATCTAAAAACATTTTAAACTATTCTCAACAAAAGTGAATTTACGATCGAATGCCTCGGGAATCGAGAAGAGTATAGAAGTCAAAACACGGCAGAAGGACAGAATCACAAATTAACATCAGTCTACACAAATATGCGTAGTTCATATCACGTATCCCCAGGAGCCTGTCAATGCTACTCCATGGACATTTTACTATAGTTCACCTCCACTCGAGAATGCCAGACACATTCCCACCGTACTGACACAACATATGTCCAATCATAGTTTCCTATTTCATCGTCACTACATTAAGTCTTACAACCAACTTCATTCACAATTTCATTCATTACGTTACGAAAAAAAATGATTGCTTTCACTTCGTGACCTTGACATTGATGACTGTTTCCTCTACAGGTGCATAATCATGATTAACTATTCTCCATTATTTTTCGATATTAAAAACCATTTAATTCACTGCAGAAAGTAATGAAAAATTCCCGTGAATTCAATTTATTAAATTAATTACCGAAGAAGCCATGAAGAAAAACGGTTTGAATATTTGAAAAATTCTCGAATTATTGGTGAATCAGAAACCAATGAGCAATTAGTCATCTCAGAATTAAAGTTTCCGGGATATCCAAATAAATTTAATTGCGAAATCATCTTTCGGGAAGATGAATGAATAAAATATTTGCGTTATCTTCAAGAAGAAGAACGGTGACTTGAATGCCTCAGAAACTAGTCAGAACATATCGAGACACCCCGTAGACAATCCATGAGAACAAGAGGTGCAGCCATACCAACTCACATGTTTCCCTAACGGCCAGTGTTCCTTCCGTCTGTCCTCCCTTATTCCCCGGCGCTCACTAATTCCCTCTTTCTCGCTCATTTCGCTTTGATACTCACGAATACATTCAAACGTAAATGCATTCGGAGCCGTAATACCGAAGACAAGTGCTTGGGATTGGTGTCCCCCTCTCCTCTCTCCCTTTCGCGACCATTCGGAAAGTTGATGGGGCCACTCGGTGCGTGGAAGCCAACAAACTCAGTGCGAAGCCGTCTGAGCGGTCGTCAATGTCATACTAATCTTTTTCAAAACTATGTTACAACTAATTTTGTACTTTCAATTTTCAAGTATTTTTTTTACTTAAATGATAAAAAAATTGCTTCGTGATTATTGAAAAGTGTTATCGTTTGATTAAAAGAGATATTGAAATTTATTTTACCTTTTTATTTCTGAATTCGAACATTCATTGAGCGATATTTGTATTATCGATATTTGTGTTCTTACGGAGGAATTTGTGATGTGTGAGAAAGTTCTTAGCAACAAGAAATCTTGAGTCGCTTGTAACGGAGACTTGAATCTGGACGCCATCGGTCTTTCTTGACTCACCTGGTCTTAAAACCGGTACAAATTTTTCGGATGCTACGAGAAGCAAAGAGAGAAGGAAGAAGATAAAACGCAATTGGTCAGCAAGAATAGGAATTTTTTTTACATTCGTCATTCTAGGATAAATCTATAGGCAGGAAGAAAGGAAAAGGCAAATGTGTGGATGCTGTTGAGGAGAGAATGGGAGTGGTGAATTATTGCATTCAAAATATCTAGTCTTGGTTTCGAGTTGAGACGCCTGGGACGAGGTGCGCCTATGAGTGACGCCCACGTACGAAGGACGTACTTGTAAAGAGACGCTAACCACGCCATGAGGATCCTTAAAACATTGCACTGGTAGGTGTTTCGCGGAAAACTTCTCGCAAACTTTGTAAAGGCAGTTTGAATGTTGAAAGAGCATGAGCGTCGAGGGAGAAAAAAATTTAGAGTTTGTGTATTTTAGTTGCGTTCCAATGTGCTTTAGGGAAATGAAGATAGGTCTTTTTGGAAAGTTGGGGAGAATTACGTTTTCCGCTTTGTATTTGTAATTACTGAACAATGACGGTTCACTGAGGCGCGCGTGTGCTCGACGAAATTATTGTGAGATTAGATGATGAGATAGTTGTCATGAATTATATTATGACGATTTTTTTGAGTAAAGTAGGAGGGAAGGTAGAGTACGACGGATATATTCTGGTTTGGAGTGGTTTGAGAAGAAAAGGAAAAACGGCCATTATTGGTGCCAAGCTTCAGGATATTGGCAGCAATATTAACCTTAGACTGGTCCCCTCATGAGGGAGACGCTGCAAAAATTATTTTGAATTTATTATGATGAATACGCAGTGCGAGAGAAAATTTTGAAAAAAAATCGAGTGTTGAGAAAACTTGAAAGAAAATATGTGGATTTTTTGGTCAATTTTATTACAATTAATAAGTCTATTAAAATCATTTAGAAAACAAATGTTTTTCTTCAAAAATTTCCTCAGTTTCCAGTGGGAACTGAAAGGGCATTCTATCCAAAATTATTTTATGGGAATGGCCATTTTACTCCAATTTATTCCGAAGCCTTTTTATAAAATATCATGATTATATATAATATGACAGAATTTCGATTAATAACATGATAGGACCTGCAGCAGGTGTCCTTCAGAATAAAGAAATACCAAAATTATGCGACAGACGAATAAGGCAACTGTGTCTATTCACGTTCGCGCACCCATTCCCGTTTTCATTTTTGAAATCAACGAATCGTCGTCCTAAAGTCAAAAAGGCATAAGTGACATTTTTCAAAAATATACAAAAATTGAATGTGCATTCATTTTCTCATCAGAATAATAACTTACGCCCTTTTATTATTCAGCAAAAAAAGGCACTTACGCCCTTTTGCTCCTAGGGCGACAATATTTATTAATGATTACGAAATTACGAATTTTCTTTTTCTTCGAAAAAATATTGAAATATTTAATAATTTTCGCTTAGCTTCAAATTTCAGCCGATTCATTAAAATTCAAAGTCTTGTTGTGTTGAATTTTTTATTAATAGACAATTCAAGTACATTATCTTATTTTTTATTTCTACTCGAAAATTCAGATTGCTTCCGGAAATTCCGATGCTTCGTGCATTTTAAAAATCATATCGTTCTTGAATTTTTTCATGAAAAATGAGATTTCGAAGATAATTCTATATTAACTAGAATTAAAATTGCGGTTTCGAACTTTAATGTTAATGCGTTCATGTTAATACTGAATTTTTCATTTTGTTTGAACAGTGTACACATGAGAATATTAATATTGAGCATTGAACGCAAAATACAATGCAATTACATAATACGATAATCCTCTGAAACGCGTAAAGCCCTATAAACAAAATGGCTGCGAGTTGATGTTACTCAACTGTAAAACGATTTAACCGTCAATCACAGCCCGTGCTTTGAGAATTTCGGCCGTTATTGTTCATGAAGAACACAAAAGAAGAACCTGTCAACGGAATCCCAGCAACCGTTTACGTGGTTTCAATTGATAAGGAAAACTGGGAAGAGCCATGCACAGCATCGAGTTTCACACGCGAAGGGAAACGTTTTTTTTAAACTAAACAATAGGAAATGGAATAATTATGCAAATGAGATGAGCTATGGACGCTGAATGAGTAGAGCGAAAATAATGGAGAGTTAATAAAACTAGATGAATTATGTTTGTAGCGCCATTGAAAAAATTCAGTGATTTTTTTTGGAGATTCAGGAATATTTTTACGGTGGAAATTGATTAATAAAATTATGTATAATTTAGTGGAAATTTTCTGTATTCATCTAAAATATTGCGAGAATTCTGAAATTTTCTTGAGCACACAGAGTAATTCAAAAAATAATTACGGCCGGAAATTCCATCATGATTAGAATTCTTTTGTTTACGTAAATGGATCTTGCTTTTATTTTCGAATAAATCGAGTTGCTGAAAGAAACGCGGCAACACTGGGTGACGTCAGAATGGCGGGGAATTTAAATTTAATGAAGCGAATATTTACGATTTCCAAAAAATGGTTTTGACAGTAAAAAATTGATTGTTTATAAATTATTTATGAAAAAATATCTCAATGTCCGGAAAAAGCAATTTTCGAATTTCTTTATGAATTTTCCTCATAAAGTAGACCTTTCAATTTTTTTTTGAGATTTTTAGAATATTTCCTTATGGCTTAAAATGGAAAATCGAATTTTGAAACTGAAATATTTAATAACAAAATCATTGCAAATTGTCCGATAACCTAGGGTCAAATTGGACTCGAATGATAGCTCTAATACGTATATACCACCGTTCAAAAATATTTGAAGAAAACTCCCCATTGCTGTAATACTTAGATACCCTTAAACAACGTTTACGTTTCTCATTCAAAATTTCATCCTTATCGATTCGAAAATCCGTCATGTCATACACATGGCATCACTCGCACATATCTTCTGCCTAAACATCCCTGTCAATAAATACCCTTAATTGAAACAAACAAATAATTGTTACAGGTCTAGAAGACGCAGTGGCAGTGGCGTGGCAGAGATACACTTGCAGCCGGCACAAGTACATGATAACAATAACGGTGTGGTTAATCATCTCGAGACTAAAGACTTGCGTGATAATCAAGGGCTCCCAGATGAGATGTGGAGCCCGGGTCTAACCCCGGGTCACCATCGGGAATTACCCGTCGATGTGCCCGATACACTACTCCAGCAGGCATATGCTAATAAGGTAATAAATGATAATACGTCCAATTTATGTAAAAACGAGACGCCAACACGTATCACCAATACCCGTAGCGCTAGCCATCATCATATTGAAAAAATACCCCATGTTATGCGCGATATTAATGAATCGGAAATGATTAAAATCGATGAAACAAATAAAATGATAATCAATGATCGTGAAAAAATATTTGTCGATCATGATATGAAACAGAGTGAATTATGCGATAATAAGTCGATTGTCATTGATAATGTCGATGAGGAACAGCCGAGAATAATTGGAATAACATTGAGAAACAATGACAAAAATGATAGGAATGAGGAGACAATTAATACAGAGGATCAAACTACCATTGATAACAAAACGATTATCGATATTTTTGATAAATCAATAACGGAAGTCAAAGAATCAAGTGTAGATGCAGAATACGACTATCCATTTGCTAAGGAAGATTATCCAACAATGCTCAAAACATGTAGCGATGCATCAGCAAGTCCACGAAGTTCATCCGGACGTTCGGATAGTACAGCAGCGATGGACGCTAGTTTGCTACTACCAGGAATAGAATCACCACTGTATGATGCACGTAGAATCGATTTGGGCTCGCCATGTAGGCCAATTGGTGCTTTATTTAAACTGACCAATCGTGAGACAGCATTG
This sequence comes from Aleiodes sp. PSUC_FEM 10030003, assembly GCA_018902275.1. Lineage (NCBI taxonomy): Eukaryota > Metazoa > Arthropoda > Insecta > Hymenoptera > Braconidae > Aleiodes > Aleiodes sp. PSUC_FEM 10030003. The sequence goes on from JABSMS010072101.1 coordinate 14,121, forward strand.
TCAACATCATTCGATAATCCAGCATATGGTCTCGACTTTGATCTTCATCAAGGTCTTTTGATACGTTCCGAGGAAATGACTGACCTCACACGTTTGATAAGTAACGAAAAATCGATGAAAAAATCAGCGAAAAAAACGATTGATTGTGACAGTGAAAAACTCATTGGTCCATCGCCAACCGATGACTTGATTAACAACGATGTTACGGATTTTGTAACATCAGTTGGAATTGGCGATTCGAGAAAAACAAAGAAACAATCGTCGAGCGGTTATTCAACACTGCGAAGTGATATTGATTATTCTGATCGTTCATTTCTTGTCGTTGGCTCAAAGCGTTCTTACCGCGAAGTTGCCGTTGATTGTCCACCAGATTTTATACCAGTTGCTAAGTGTCATCCAATTTATCCACCGCCAAGCAGAATAAATGATGATGCTGGAAAAAAATCAATGTCAATTAATAATTTAAATAGCATTAAACATGACAACATAAACGACAATCAAGATACTTCTTTGGACGAGAATATAACCGTTAAGGTAAGGTCTAAAGTACGAAAATTAATGCGTAAAAATAATCTATACAATTTACGTAAAACAAAATTGCTTTCATCAAACTGCTATTATCCAATTAATAATACTCATAATCTGTCTAACGCACTCATATATAAAACGCTTAATTGCACAGTACTATCACCATACACATCGATTCCTTATTTATTTGATCTTCATGATAATTTTACAAACAATATGTCATTCAAGAGAATCGAGAGCTTTTGTAATGAGACGAATGATAATTCTGAAAATTCAATCCGTCAATTTATTGATGATCATAATAATGTGAATTTAAATGAGATAAATGAATCACAATTTGAAGAAGATTATGTTGAATTTTTGGATAATGCTGAAAATTCAGCGCTCTCAGATGCTTATAGAATGTCAAATCCAATGACATACAATTCAATAAGAATTGACTTTGGGAGTCTACCGGACTTTGAAAAAATTGATTATATTAACAATTTTGGAACATCACGGCGACGACACAGTTTTACTGGATACTTTCAGTGGAATTTTAAGGAAAGAACTTATCAACATGACAATGATGAAAATGGACAGGTAAAAGAAATTAGAACAAAAAAAGACTGGTTTTAAGCAACAACAAAGACGCATCAAACAAAAATGTTTTTTTCATTCTCATGGATTTTTTTCTCTTCTTTTCTTTCTTTCGTTTTTTGCATTATGAGGCAACTGGAGCAACATGACATGAAGAGTCTTTTTGTGGCATTCTAAGACGGAGTGTAGTGGGGGATAGCTTGGTTCTCTATATAATTAGCATGATGTATAAAAAAAATTTCCATGTTATTTTTCATCTCTCAGCATTTTTCTTTGTTTGGTATGATTTACTATTCTTCTCTTAGTTAATTCCTCTATTTTTTGTTTATTTAAATTTCTGTTGAAAAACAAATTTTAATTGACTTTCAGCACAACAATTGTGATTTAATTCTGGAAGGCAATATTATTTGAGTTTGGAAATGATTTTTTTTTCTTCTATTACGAAATTATTTGTGTGAACAGGTGCATTCTCAATTTAGTGCCTGGTTCAAATGAGTGAATAAATTCTATTTCAGACTGGTTTGAACGGTGTTAAGCCGGCAATTCCGCCCAGAGATCAGAAGAGAGCTCCAGCAAGGCCACCGAAGGATAACGTACGATTATCTAATCGGAATAACAATGTTGAGAGCAATGAGAACATCAATACAGCGAATGAATCAATACAACAACCGCAGCCGACGCTGCAGCAACTGCACTCGATTAAAAAATATCAGGTAACGTTAATCAAATTTTGGTAAATGTCAATGTCATTCTATCAATAAATTCGAGGAGGAGAAAGACATTGGGAATATATAGTGATCTTCAAATTTAGTAAAAGGAATTAGTGTTCCAAATTCGGGCATCGCCTGTTCGGTTTTCGGAAAGAGTATTTTGTCTTTGGCATTTCGGAACTTCGTCTACTATTTATTTCCCGGGAATCATCAATAAATGAATACTCCATCGACATACCACCATAAATTATATTCAATTCGCAACGGAATATTAATTCTGTTTTTTTTTTTGCATGTGAACGTTCAATCATTCCGAGGTGTACAAGTCTATCAGTAGCTTCAAATGTTCCGTATTTAGAGGATTCGTGCTTCCTGATATTTTTTTCATAATTTTCCTACTAGATGTCAGAAATCTCTCTAAGCTCTGAATGGTTCTGTCATCATAATTGTTTGAATCTCTTCATTCACACAACTTACGCATTCTACGAAGTTGAGATGATGCATTTTTAACAGTTATTATACACATTCTTCCTCGTAATGACATATAAGGGACGTAGACACGCGAGAAGCGGAAAGCGTCGAAACGGGTTGGCCAACCGTGTCGAGTTTACTTCCGCGTGTCAACAATGCGACTCTATTAGAGAGCGGTCAATCGTCAATAAAATACAATTGCCACACTGAAAAGTAATAGGAAATAGCAAATTACTTCAGAATCCAGGGTACATAGCTACTGACTTTTCGTTCGATTTCCAATCCTTACACGACAAAAAAATTTCATCTAAAAGTTGCCGCTAGCCTTTAAAAAATATTTTGAGTCCAAATTATTCAATCTAATAGTTTTAATAATTCGAGAGACTGAATATTTCAGAGCTATGTTTCCATCAAAAATTTGCCATGAAAGATTTCACAATGGAATTTTAAACTATGCGAAATTATTCTATGAATTTTCATGAGGAGCAACGCTTACCATGAACATTTTGCTGCGCGCATAAATTTACCGCGACCTACGTTCCATTTTTTTTAGAGGGGAATTTATTAGTGAACTGAAATATAAGTCATATTTATGTTGAATTAAGCAAAATATTTTGGGGGTGTCATTATTCAGAAAAATATATATGTTTGTTGTTTCTTATCCAACTGATAAATATCGCTTCTCTAATTAATAAATAATTTATAAACCATTAATCGATTAATCAATTAATGAAAACACCAATCGCCATCATAAGAATCAATATAATCACTAACTTCCAGTGAATTCACTTCTATACGGAGCCTCCACTGGAATTAATAAAGTTTATTACCTCATTTCATTTTTTCGTATTTGTCTTTGTCTATAATTCGACTCTTGAGTACATTCGGAATTATTTCCAGTCCTCCGGTTTCTATTCCAACTAACAATAAAGAAAAGAAACCTTATAATTGTAGCAACGAGGCTTCAACGTGATATTTACGTTTCATTTTTATGATATTCGTAATTCACACAAAAAAAAAACAGATATTGAGAAATAAAAACTTTTTTTTACTCATGTTGATGGGCGTAATTCAGCGCTTCTAGTGATTACTCACTAATTACTGTATGATAAGTCTAATCAATGACTCGACGTCGCGTTCATTACTATTATTGAAAAAACAGTCCAATACTCCGAATTAATTGCTTTTCTTCATTTAATTTTTGTTTTAACCTATTTTTAATGAGATTCGAAGTGCAACAAACTCTGACAATGTTTCACCATTAAATGAACTCCCATATGATAATTACTTTTCATTGATTTTATTATCAGGAACAAGTACGACAGAGAAAGGACTATGAGGAGCGTCAAGAATACCTCAATCAGTCATTACGTGACTCAAGAAAGCTTCATGCCCTTCAGAGTCACACGACGAATCTTGTGGGACAAGAGAATCCTGCTTATATGCAAGATGAGGTAACACCGACACCAACAGTAGAGAGAAAAGGGCGTTCTAATGCGCCAAAAGAAATTGAAGAACCACCAAAAGTTTTAAGTAAGACCATTCATCAATGTTTCTGAATATTATGCCGAGTCGAATATTTTATTCCTGTAAGCTCTTTCTAACTTTATTACTTCTTCCAATCTCTTTGGGAGTGGAAGAAAAATTGTCATAATAACGAATCGATAATAATTAGTCCATTTTTATTCGGATTATTTGAAATAGCAAAGCTTTAATTGCTTTGCATCTTTGAAGTTCCCGCGGATTTATCCATGAACGAGTTCCTTGACAATTTTCTATATATAAATGAATCGTGGCTCGTTTCTAATAGATTTTGCGGTTTTCAGGTTATGGAGAAGTGGTAGCGATACTTGAGAGGCTCCAGATGCAACTGAGAAATCTCTCGGGAGCGCTGGGTATTTCTGGACCTGGGGTTGAGGCAGAATTGGAAGCAGTTCGAACGCTTTTGACGCAAAAGAAGTTCGCAACAGCTCTTGCTACGCACCAAGTACTCAGATCGAAATTGAGGGCCAGTAAATTACCGAAACATTACGATGATGATGCCTCGAATTTAGCTCATGATGTAAGATTATTTCTATTAATTATTTCTTTGTGTCTGAATTTTCTTGGAAAAACTAGAGATGGAGTAGCTGCGTTATGAGGATGTAGTTTCCAAAAGGATCGATAATTATGAATGAAGAGATAGACTGAGGGAATGCACTGTTTCGTTACCTCTTGGATTCATTTCGGATATTCTTTCCTCGATTAACTCTATTTTTGATGATTTGTAATCGATGGAACATCCCTAATAGTATGAAGAAGATAAATTCTCCAAATTCCGAACACTGAAGTCAGGAACGCGAAATTTGCTGTCTGGTACCTATTTTATGCATTCCTTCAGTCTGCCTTCTATTATTCTTATTAACGAAACATTTTGGGAGTGGAAGAATAAACAGAATGGTTTTAGAAGATCAAAAAATCCAATGATCCAAGAAGGATCCATGCCCTCAACTACATGTCTAATGAAACATGATCAC
>JABSMS010072112.1:0-18923 GCA_018902275.1 Aleiodes sp. PSUC_FEM 10030003
GGTAAATGGAAATCGATTATTAATCAAATTAATCGCAGTAAAAAAAAAACTTTTTTTTTTTGGTTCGCTAGAGGAATGCATAAACTATAATTCCTCGGTGATTGCAAATCGATTAATTCAATTTTGATTGATCTACAGGGGTAGAATGAACTATTTCGAATCTCTGAGAGAGATTTCAAATTATAAAAAATTCACATAGAAATCAAGATGAAATTGAAAATTCAATATCAAGTCATAATTTTGCATAATTTTTTTAGAGAATTTCAATTGATAAAACGGAAATTTCATAAATGAAAATGTTGAAATTTATGCTGAACTTTAAGATATTAACATTCACGCTTAGGAGTATTTCTTGCTTTCAAAAAGAGCTGTATTTCGCGGAATAATGCGTTTTTCAATATGAAGATATTTTGAAAGCTCAGAAGAGCTTCAAAAAGGTTTGAATAACGTAGAGAAAGCGGTTCCGGAATTCGTAATAATTTTCCCTCGTTTATTAGCATCTATCGTAATCAAAAATTATGGAACTGCTGCGGCCCTAGTGTTATCATTAATGAAATCGAGATATGGAGCTACTGCAGTGAAGAAAAGTGCTTGATTAGGACCATCAAGTCGCATTCCAAGCGTGTGAGTACTGAGAATTCCGACTAAGAATCCATCACAGATTATAGGACTACCGCTGTCTCCCTGAAAATTCAATTGATACATTTTTTGGATGAATCAGTGATAAATGCTCCATGTAACTTACTTTACTGGCTATAGGCAATGCATACAAATTCATGGTGCAAAATCTATTTGAATCAAGAAGTGGGTTCATTGCTTTACACGTATAAGGATCTCGTATGCGCGTCGATGACCACATGGATTTCAATAATGTTCCTCCATCTCTTGAGATTGTACGGGACCATCGATACACCTGACATTCTTCCCCAAATGGCAAAGTGCGTGATAACGGAACTGGCTTGATATCAGCACTCCATTCGAGAGGTCTCTGAAGCTAATAAGACAGGAAGAAGGATTAGGTCACGAAAAGTAGTGATTTGTGCTTCATTGTTCCAATTTCTTCAATGCAAAAAAAAACCTTGAATGCATGATGAATTCTGTTCAGGTACAGGAATACCTTCGAATTAAATTGATATAAGGGTTCTTGAATACATGCCGTTAAAACTGCGATATCATTCCTTACGAACTTCCATTTTCCTTTTCCCTCTCTACTGTGTTTGTACTCCGGGTGAACTTGAATACGATCTACCAACCCTTGCGTCATGATAACCATCAAAGCTTGTGGTAAAGAAAGAGTTCCGAGACGAATTTCAGTCAGACCGCGTATCACTATTAGAGCCTCTCTCGTGCCCCCCTCGACGCAGTGTGCTGCAGTGAGGATATGAGTAGAGTCAATGATGGATCCACCACAATTGTAGGAACCCAGATGAAGAATTGCTACGTAATGTACGAAGTTTCCGGAGGGATTATTGATTTCACCAACTGAAAATTATTGAATCAGCTTCAACTACTGGCGACATCGATCTAGTTATTATTAGACTATTAGAGTATCGAGGAAAACTCGGGCCCACCATGAAGAATATCTGCGATGAATCTCAGGTAAGGATATATACTCAGCAACACTGGAGGGCTGTTCCTATTTTGGCCTCCATTGATCAGTATTCCAACTGCATTACTTCCACATATGACTGGACCACCATAATCTCCCTTGAAGAGATAAGAATGGATGTATTGAGAATAATTACTCTCTTATAGAACTTAAGTCATTATCGAATGTCATGGCCTGAATGATAATTATCTCGGAGTTTTCAAGGAGAATGGGACCAGGAACCAGAAATCAAAGCAAAATTCCTTTCATGTTTTTCAACTAGATCAATCACGATTGATTCATATTTGGACACATTCTGAGGATATATTCATTCATATAGATAGTTAATTTAAAATTATAAGCACACCAAGTCATGAAACGTTTCCGTACATTTTTCAGAACAATATTTCGATGTCGATTAATCAAACACTTAGTATTTTCCCAGAGAGAGACTTTCAGCTCGCGACATTTCTGGTCTTCCAGAACCATAGCCTGAGACCACCGTAATATCAATGATTTGAAACCTTGAACCGCAGCGTCATCCCATCCAAAGATCCCACATAGGTCGCATGGATTCCAATTATACTCTGTGTCAATCAACGGAACTGCCGCAACAGTAGAGTCCCACTTTAATTCTTCGGAGAGCTAGTATCGTCAGAAATAATACCAAAATATTTTCAGTTACGTAGGCAAAGTGCGAAATAGAAATTTTGAAAAACTTGCCTCCATAATAGCAATATCATTTTCCCAGTAAAGATCATTCGGATGACATCCTGCGCGGAAATCAGGATGAAGATGAATCTTCTTCACACGAATTTTTTGGATATTTCGAGGATCAGATGTAATGATTCCTGCAGTTACTGATAACAATGAAATTGATAAATCGTTCACACAATATCCTGCAGTGAGGATGTGAGTCTCATCGAGGATCGATCCAGTGCATCTATGCTCATGAAAGTACCATATGGAGACAATAAATTCGGAAAATTTCACATCAGAGCTGGAATCACCGCGCATTGTGATTACACCTGAAACTTATTGTTATTGGTTGCAAAAGTCTCGAATCAATTCCTTTACCTGCGTACCATTTATTGTTAAAAGAATAATCACTAGAGGAATCATGGTGGAATTTTTGACTGTTCAATTCAATTTTAGAATTTTCTTGAATTCCGATAGCTTAATTTCAGAATGAATTCCACGTCTACTCAGATATATCGATAGTCACTCGTGCAAGTAGGATGAAACTGCACAATGAAAGTTTTCCAATTGAGTTTCAGTCAGGATGGATTATGATAGTTTAACTCAACTGGCCGAACAAACAAATACCGATTCCTCCAAAAACAACGTTTTGGTTAGATTGTCTGATACTTCGTCAAGTTTTGCGAATTCTTAAAGGAGAGTCCCGTTTTAAAGACAAGCTCTAAAGAAAGGTGTGGTGTTCAAATGTTATTCCCTTGCATAATAATTCTTTTCATTATACGTTATCGTAATTGTCACCTCAATTACGTTTTTCTGAAGAGATTCATTTATTTCTGCTCTCGGGTATCTTGATGATACTTGTTGGCTCCTAATCTTCCCCAACGTTCTTATCATTATTATCTTGTTGGCTTTAGTTATCTTTTGTGTCTATAGGTAAATTCATCATTTCGGTCTACCAAATCATTGCATTCTATCTCATAAACATGGCACTTTCTTCAAAATTGCAAAAAAAAAGTAAACATTTGAACGACCTAATTTGAAAACTCGAGCTACTGTCGGCTCGAGACCGTAATTCATTCCGTCATTTCATTGTAAACGGAACGAAAGAGTCTCGTTGCAATTGTCGAAAATGAAATGATCACCTGGCAGAAATATTCATCGAGGTACATACAAAAATTTAGGGTTCAAATGACAGTAAAGGCAGTCTTAGAATTAGCAATATTTTTCCCTCACTTTATTAGCTTTTATCACGATTGAAAATCACAAAAATATAACAGCAAGGTTAAGGAAACCGAAGTATGGAAATACTGCAGTGAAAAAAATTGCCTGATTGGGGCTATCAAGACGCATCGAAAGCGTGTGAGTGCTGAGAATTCCGACTAAGACTCCATCACAGATTATGGGACTACCGCTATCTCCCTGAAAAATCAATTAATACATTTGTTTGTGAAAATTACTATAGATGCGTAATGAGACTTACCTTATCTGCAATAGGTAATGCATAAGAATTCACAACGCAGAATCTATTTGAATCAAGAAGTGGGTTTATTCTTCTACACGTGTAAGGATCTAGTATGCGTGCCGATGACCACATGGATGTCAATAATGTTTCCCCGTCGCTTGCGACCGTACGGGACCATCGATACACCTGACATTCCTTCCCAAACGGCAAAGTGGGTGATAACTGAATCGGCTGGACATCCGCGCTCCACGTGAAACGCGTGTGAAGCTAATACAGAAAAAAGAGTTGAGGTCATGATAATCAGTGAAACGATTTGTGTCCAATCGGTCCAATTTCTTAGATGAATTATGGAAGCTATTTAAAATTTCTTGAATACTTGCCGTTAGAACCGCAATATCATTCTTCACGAACTTCCATCTTCCTGTTCCCTTCGAACTGTGTCGGAATTCCGGATGAATTTGAATACGATCAACCAATAATTGCGTTGCGAATATCATCAACGCTTGAAGTGGAGAAACGTTCCCCAGATTAATTCTCCTCTGGCCAGGGATGACTACCAGAGTATCTCTCGTGCACTCCACGACGCAGTGAGCTGCAGTGAGAACATGCGTGGAGTCAATGATGGAACCACCACACATGTAGGAACCCCGATAAAGAATTGCTACGTAATGCTCAAAGTTTCCGTAGGGAATGTTGATTTCACCAACTGAAAATCATTGAATCCACTTCAATTAATGAGATCATGAATCTATTTATTATTGCAGTATGAGAGTTTCAGAGAAAACCCTTGTCTACCATGAAGAATTTCTGCGATGAATCTCAAGTAAGGATATATGCTCAGCAATACTGGAGGGCTGTTGACATTCTGGCCTCCATTGATCACCATTCCGACTGTATTACGATCGCAAATGATTGGACCACCATAATCCCCCTTGAAGAAATAACAATGGATATATTAAGGACAATGATACGTCATGAAATATTTGTGATTATCGGAGCTTTTGGTGTATCTCTGATAATCATTGCAGCAAGCAAATCTTCTTTCATATTCCTCAGATAGAAATTTTCGAAAAGCTAGACGTCTCAATCGATTCACTATTGGACGTCCTTTTGTGATGTATTCATTCATATAAATGACCGATGATTTGGAATCATAAGCACACTCATCTGTTTTTCGTACATTTTCTAGAACAGTAGTTTCAAATCGATTGATTGAACACTTAGTATTGTTTGAGAGATAGACACCCTGCTGGCGACATTTTTCGTCTTCTAGAATTATAACCTGGGACCACCGTAATGTCAACAATTTGATGCCATGGAACAATTGAGTACCATCATCCCATCCAAACATCCCACACACGTTGCATGGATTCCAATTATATTCTGTGTCAGTCAGCGAGACTGCTGCGACAGACGATCCCCACTGCAATTCTTCTGAAATCTAACGTTGCCAGACATAATAAAAAAAATTTCATTCCTTGAATAAATTGAAAATTATAACTTTAGAAAACTTGCTTCCAAGATGGCGATATCATTCTTCCAGTGGAGATTATTTGAACCGCCAACTGCGCCGAATTCGGGATGAACATGAATCTCCTTCACAGGAATTTTTTGAATATTTTCAGGATAAGATGAAATTCCAGCAATTATTGATAACAATGAAGATGGAAAATTGTTCACACAATGTCCCGCTGTAAGTATGTGGGTCTTATCAAGGATAGCTCCAGTGCATCTATGCTCATCAAAGTACCAAATAGAGACAACATATTCGGAAAATCTCACATCGTGGCTGGAATCGCCGCGCAATGTGATCACACCTGAAACTCATTGTTATTGATTCCGAAAGTTCGGAAAGATCCCTTTACCTGCATACCATGTATTGTTAGAAGAATAGTCAGCAGACGAATTAAGGTAGAAGCGTTCATTGCATGCGTTGCTCCAAATTTCTGGAGATATAGATGTCTGAAGATAACCAACAGAAAATCGGTAATGACCTGTGAATTTAGAGACTCGATGATGTAAATAACCGAAAAATTTTTTCGTGTTATGGTCAAGGTCATCTCCTGAAATATTATTAGTATATAGTTTCGTTTTGCTACTGAACGTCTCAAAATATGTAAAAACAATATTAATGAATAATAAGAAGAGCTAATAATTCAAGACAAAGGAGTTTAATGTCAGACCGTCATTTCCTTCCATTTTCCATTTTCAAATAAATAATTGTCGAATAAAATGCATAGAACTCGAAACCTTTGAGTTACGAATCCGTCGCTCTGCCGATCGAGCCACCACGGACCGAATGGAAAAGTTCAGAAGGGATTTGATCAGTAAGTTTGAGTAATAGACTGAACTAGTAGATCTAAAAATTTCAGATTCTAGTATCAGTATCGAACAAGGCTTAAAAAGGCAATTAATTCAAGGAATGCGGGAAGTTCAGTTTTGAGTTTCGTATGTCAATGGCTTAACTTAGGTGATTAAACAAAGAATAATCTTTTAAGCAAAAAAAATTTTCAGTTGGAGCCATCGAGATTGTCATCGGATTAGGGTAACTTCCATATCCAAACTACGACTAAAAATATGACTAACGGATTCCAATCACTTATTAGTCAATATAGATATGTCTGATATCGGTTTCATACTGTTTTTGGTCTTGGCCTATATATAATACTATTTTACGGGTTTGTAGTTGATGAAATCGGCTGAATTTTTCAATTTACTCTAGATGATTGCACTATTTCATTTTGGAATTTCCGAATCACTGTCATGAATTTCTTTTAAACTTTTATTCCATTCATTCTGTATTCTCTTCTTTTTTCCATAGATCGTTTTTCATTGGGCTCCGATGGGTTTTCAAACCTGGCGTCCAGATTTAAATTGATAAATAAATAAAGAAAAATAGTTATTCTACCTTATGATAATTCTCGACTCAATTACGTTTCACTAGCTTAATAAAAAAAAAAAAAATTACGTTTCACTAGGCAGCCAGATCTTTTTGAACAACTCGCTTCACTTGTTGCCAGAAGAATACCTCTTTATTTCCAAAATTCGGGTAGCTTAATATTATATCTTAGTTTTCTAATTTGCTTATCGTTCTTATCTTATTGGCTCTATCTATTTCTGCTCAAAAGTTTTGGGACGGTTGAAATAACTCAGGAAGGCAGTGCGAGAATTTGAAATAATTTTTATTGGCTTCCATCGCTATTAAATATTATGGAATTGGAACAGTACCACTGATCTGATCTTTGATGAAATCGAAATATGGGAGGACCGCAGTGAAAAAAAGTAGTTGATTGGGGCCATCGGGTAGGCGCATTCGGGATGTGTGGCTGCTGAGGATACCCACCAAGAATCCACCACAGGTTATAGGACTACCACTGTCTCCCTGAAAATTTAATTCATAAATTCTTCTACAAATTAGTAATAGTTTCATTATGTAACTTACTTGAGTTGCAATAGGTAATGCAAACAAATTCACAGTGCAAAATCTATTCGAATCGAGAAATGGGTTTATTCTTCTACATGTCTCAGGAGGTAGTATCTGTGCTGACGACCACTTGGCTTTCAATAGTGTATTCCCATGTGGTGTGATAGTGCGAGACCATCGATACACCTGACATTGTTCTCCAAATGGCTGAAAACGTAATAATGGGACTGCCTTGATATCATAACTCCATTTAAGAGGTGCCTTGAGCTAATATTACAGGAAAAAAAAGTCAGTCATAAATTAGTACAGCGATTAGATTAGATAATTCATGATTAATTGTTCCAATTTCTGAATGCATCCTATTTAGGTATAGGAATAGTTCAAAATTGAAATCATACGGAAGTTTTTGAATACATGCCGTTAGAACTGCAATATCATTCTTCACGAACTTCCATTTCCCTGTTCCCTTTGTATTATGTTCGTATTCCGGATGAATTTGGATATGATCGACCAATGATTGTTGCTTGAATATCATCACCGCTTGTTGTTTAGAAATATTTCCCACTTCAATTTCGGTCTCACCAGCTATAACTATAACAGAAGCTCTTACGGTGCTTTCGACGCAGTGTGCTGCAGTGAGGATATGAGTAGAGTCAATGATAGATCCACCACAAATATAGGAACCATGATACAGAATTGCTACGTAGTATTGGAAGTTTCCGAAGGGAATGTTGATGTCACGAACTGGAAATTATTCAATCCCTTCAAATGACGTCAATATCAATCTGGTTATTAGTTCACTATAAGAGTATGAAACAATGGTCCAGCCTACCATGGAGAATATTAGCAATGAATCTCAAGTAAGGATATAGACTCAGAAATACTGGAGGATTGTTCATGCTTTGGCCTCCACCAATCAGCATTCCAACTGCTTCACCTTCACACATCACTGGACCACCATGATCTCCCTTGAAAAAATAAGCATGTCTGTATTGAGAACAATGATTCTTTCATAATATTGTTGCCCTAGAGTGAGAAGGACGCAAGTGACACACTCTTCCTATCCCCTTACGACCTTCCCTTCTAGAGTGACGATATATATAGATATATATGATTATTGAGGCCCTTGGTGTATTTATGATCATCCCGGAGTTTCTCGGAAAGAATGCACGACTTTTCTCATATTTCTCAGCTCGAAATTTCCAAAGCCCTGAATGTCAAATCGATAAATTTTGGGACCTACTTTGGGACTATATTTATGATAGATAATCTGAAATCACAAGCACACCAAGTGCAGTACCAAGCTAATAAGAGTTTTTCGTACATCTTCTAGAACATTAGTGTCAAATTCACTTATTGCACACTTGGTATTCACCGAAAGATAGACATTCATATCGCGACATTCTGTGTCTTCCATAATGAGGACTGGAGACCACCGTAATGACAATAATTTGGTACCATCGACAGTAGCATCATCCCATCCATACAATCCACATGAGTCACATTGATACCAATTGTACTCTATGGTAATCAGCGATACTGCTGCAACAGTCGACACCCATTGTAATTCTTCTGAGAGCTAGCATTATAGAAAACGATCAAAAATACCTTCATTGTATTGGGTAAATTGAAAGTCATGATTTTGGAAAACTTGCCTCCAAGATCGCAATATCATTCTCCCAGTGAAGGTGATGTGTACGGCAAGCAGCACCGAAATCAGGATGAAGGTGAACCATTTCGACAGGAACTTTTTGAATATTTCGAGGATTGAATGTGATTATTCCAGCAGCTACTGATAACAATGAAGCTGATAAACTATGAACACAATGTCCTGCTGTAAGGATGTGAGTCTTGTCGAGGATCGATCCACTGCATCTATGCTCATGAAAGTACCATATGGAGACAACGAATTCCGAAAATCTCACGTCCGGACTAGATTCACCGCGCAATGTCATTACACCTGAAACTTATTATTATTGATTCCACAGGTTCTAAATGAGTCCCCCTACTCGCGTACCATGTATTGTTAGAAGAATAATCAGCAGATGAATCATGGTGGAATTGGTCATTGCATGCGGTGCTGCCCGAACTCCTTGAAGATAAACCGAAAATTGTTATGCCAACGACCTGCGATTTGGGAGATGAAGTGAGACATAATTATCAACCTGAATTAAGAGACAAGCATAGATGATCAACATCAAATGCTCTCAAGCGGAGTACTAATATGTTAATCGAATTAAGTGTCGGTTCTTCATCACTTCGCTTTAATCAAACATCTTATCTTCTCCGCAGACATATAAAGTGTCCAAATTTTCCATCAGACACTCCCTGAAATGTCTCAATTTCAGACATATGACGCCATTTTCGACACTTTTCTTGACTGTGTAAATACCAGAATTGAACTTGAATAAAAATGACTTTAAAAGTCTGACTTAAACTAGTCGCGAAGCTCCCAATCATTTTCTTAGGATTTGGTTGATAGGATTGATTCCAGTTGCTTGATTTTGATTGGAATGATAGGAATTTTGGAGGTTAATCAATTGACGCAGGTGGTTAAATAGAGAATATAGATTCTCAGTGGAGTAGTGTAACATTTTATATTCGAATTCTCGTCTAAAAAAAATGGTCTGCGAGAGATTTTCAAAATTTTTTAACAATGTTGGTGATGTGCGACTGAATTCGATTTTTAGACGACGTTCTAGTATTTTTATTCCATAAACTGACGAAAAGTTGTTTGACATGGAAAGGTGGTTCCTTCATTTCATTATTTCGAGTGATATTTTGATAGTCTTTTCGTTGATAGAGAAGTTTGTTGAATAAAACCATTTTCGGGGGACTTAAGCGTTAAGAAAATCGAAAAGTCGAAAATAGTTCCAGATCACTGAAGTCGATGCAAAATTTTCCAACGATGGTCCAAACTTTTTCGAAAAATCTCATTGACCATTATTTTTTACGTGGGTTACGATTGCAGATGTGGCTCACAGATTTCCTTCGTTTATATAGTAAAAAATAAATAGCCTACCTTATGATAATTATCACCACAATTACGTTTTCTTAGACAGTGCAGATCTGTTTGATCAACTCGCTTCACTTGCTGTCAGAAGAATATGTTTCCATTTTTAATAATTCGTGGGTTCTGATTTCTTTCTAATTGCCTTATCGTTCTTATCTCGCTGGCTTTATCTATTATGTCTGGTGAATTATTTCATTTTTACTCAATTTACATTCCGTCACCAAATAAGGAAAGAAGGATGAACACGAGCTGATTCAAAATCTGACTAAAGTCGTCTAATCACCGAATTAGCCATTCCTTGATTCATCCTATCTTAGACAGAAACTCTGATTGATATTATTACTTATCGATGACTTTAGCAATTGTGATAAAAATTAATCGAAGGAAGTGATGTTTTGGCCGTTCCGTGCTTTCTGAATTTTCTGGGATACGTATCCTTCCGAGACTAGGATCGACTTCTAGTCCCTCGTTTTGAGATTTAGCGCCTCTAATCAAGGGCTGAATGTCAAGAGAGTGTAAATGATCACATCAGATTGAATCGATTAAGTTTTAATGAAAGTATTCAACATTTGGCGAAAATGTCATACAATGATTCATTTAAATTGTTTATTTGTGTTACAATGACATGGACCGAATATACAACTCATGTGATTTCATAATAAGCGATCCCACACTCGATTGAAATTATGAAAGTTTAACGGCTACAGCATCATTGATGAACTCGAGGTACGGCGATACTGCAGTGAGGAAAATTGCTTGAATCGGACCATAAGATAGACGCGTTGATAATGTGTGACTGGTAAGAATTCCGGTTAAGAATCCATTACAGATTATAGGACTACCACTGTCACCCTGAAAATTAAATTAATAATTTATTTTCCGTATAAAAAGTACAGTAAATATTCATTTATATATCGAAGTATATTTCAATTCATGCCTTCGTTTTGCAAAACTCGTTGAGCAAATATTTCTCAAGGAAGTTCGGAATTTTGTAAGGATTTATTCAATATTATGTTACTTACCACAGTTGCAATAGGTAGTGCGTAAAAATTGACGGTACAAAATCTATTCGAATCAAGCAGTGGATTTATTCTCCTACATCTATCAGGATCCAGTATGATTGATGATGACCACATGGATTTGAATTTTTTTTCGCCCCATACTGTCGTTTTCCGGGACCACCGATAGACCTGACACTTTTGTCCGAATGCTAAAGTGTCTGATAATGGAATCGCATTGATGGTAGCACTCCATACGAGTGGCGTCCGAAGCTGACATTGCAGATGAAACCAAAATTCAAGATGAATAATCATCAAGATTCATAACAAAATTGGAGATGAGTCTGAGATAGATTAGATTGATCTTGAAATTCTTGAATACTCACCGTTAGAACTGCGATATCGTTCTTTGCAATCGTCCATTGTACTGACCTCTTCGGATCATGTAGATAATGCGGATGAATTTGAATACGGTCAACCAATGATGATTGTAAGAAAGAAATTTCGTGTCCACGAAATTCATCATAACCAGGTACGACCAGCAGAGAAGCGCTCGTGCTGCCGTCGACGCAGTGCGCTGCAGTGAGGATGTGGGTGGAGTCGATGATACATCCACCGCAGGAATAGATTCCATCACCAAAAATTGCAACGTAATACTGAAAGTTCCCATGAGGAATATTGATTTCACCAGCTGAAAATTATGCAATTCACTTAATCTACTACAATTCAGATTCTAGGTACTTATTCACTACGGAAGTATCAAGCAGAACACAAGGCTACCATTAAGAATATTAGCGATGAATTTCAGGTAGGGATATATGCTTAGCAAGACTGGACGTTCGCCTTCCTTTCCGCTTCCGCTAACAATTATTCCAACCACAGAACTATCACAGATGACTGGAGCACCGTGATCTCCCTTGATGAAATGAAAATATATAAATCATGAATCATCATTGCACCATAGAATATGAACCATTACACAGAGCAACATTCGCGAGGTCGGAAAACTAAGGAATCGGACTCTACGATATCCAAAGCATATATCTGAATTTTCTCAAATTTTTTCGGAGTCACTTCTCTACTCCACCGTCAAATGACCTTGGGATCAGCGGTTGAATGTTGACCTGTGTCATTGGTGCATCTATAATGATCGTTTGGGAGTTCTTCATTGAAAGCAAAAATGATCAATCGAAACGGAACTATATTCGTATTCCTCCAGTGAAATTTGTCAAAAAAGTGAATATCAAATATTTATTAGAATATATAGAGAATAATCCAAAATTATGGATGCACCAAGTGCAGAACTTTAGTAATGATTGTTTTTCGTACATCGTCTAGGTCAGCAGTTTGAAATAGAATTTTTGAATGACTTTCATGTTTTAAGAATGGCACGTTCGAATTAAGTGTTTCATCCTCTAGAACTATGGTTTCAGTCCACCGTAATGTTAATAATTTAGCACCATTAACAGTAGCATCGTCCCATCCGAACACTTCACATATGTCACATAGATCCCAATTGTACTCTCCGTCAGTCAGTGGAACTGCTGCAACGGTTGGCTCCCACTTCAACTCTTCTGAAAGCTAACGGTATCAAAAATAAAGGAAAACCATTTTTATTTTTCATGGATGAAGCACAAAAGGAAGACATGGATGAACACAAACGGGAAACTTGCCTCCAAGATACCAATATCATTCTCCCAATAAAAATCATTTGAACGAAGAACTGTGCGGAAATCAGGATGAAGATGGATTGTTTTTACAGGTACTAGTTGAATATTCCGAGGATCAAGTTCAACGATCCCAGCAGCTACTGATAACAAAGAATTCGACAAGTAACTTATGCAATGTCCGGCTGTGAGAATATGAGTCCTATCGAGAATAGATCCACTGCATCTATGTTCATGAAAATACCATAGGGAGACGATGAATTTTGAAGATTCCAGATCAGAGTAGCTTTCTCCGTGCATCATGTTTACACCTGAAACTTATTGTTATTGCTTTGAAGAGTTCCAAATAATTTTTTTCATCTGCGTACCATGTATTGTTAGAAGGATGACCAGTAGAAGGATCATGATAATTTCAAAACTCATGTTTTCCAAATTCGAGTAGTTGTGCCACCTGCAGAAAACGTAACACTACAAAAATTTGAAGGACAAGAATATGTGAATTATCGAATAGTAAGAGCAAAGTGAGTCACGAATTGAAACCACATCAGTATGGTGATTTGATAATTGAACACGAATTACATGATGGAAACTAAATATTATGTAATTATATCATAATCATATGTATTATGATGTGATGATGTGTAATATGACAATTCGATAATATTCTGAGAACTTACCGGTAGAACATTTCGATATACGCGTTGTGAATAAATTAATTCTTCATTCCTCATTCCAAGTCTCTAGAGGATACCTGTGAAGGCTTGAAATTCTTTCCGGGGGTTTTATCATCCTTATCTTGTTGACTTAAATTATCATTTCGTTTGACCAAAAATTTCACTGGTTCCATCTGCTGGATCACACTATCTTATTTCACGCGAAAGGCATTTATGATCACTATAAAAATAATCACGAATTCGAAGAGTTTGATTCTCATTTAACGAACTTCGATCGCAGAAATGAAATGAAAGAATAATGCAGAGAAATGAAGAATTGTTCGAACTTAGGTAACATTTTATTTTCATCGATTTACTGAGAAAAATGAAATGCCATACGTATTCAATTTTCCAAAAATCACAAACTATAAAAAAAATACGAAATTTTCTTTCATAATGATAATCACATCACAATGATTCCTCAGCGATAAGAATATTGACAATACTCTTCAATGAAGCGCGATAATTTTCATGACAATCGACTGATTATTAAGGAATTGACGTAACAATTCATAGAAATCATGAAATCCAATTATCAAGAACATGAATTATAAATTCACGATATGGGAATATTGTTGTCTAGCTGAGTATTTGAGAAGGACCCCGAGGTAGTCGTATCGTAAGCATATGACTGCTGAGGATTCCCACTATGGAACTCCCATTACAAATCATGGGACTACCACTGTCACCCTGAAAATTCGATTCACATATCAATCAACATGATTCGAATACCTGGATATTTGATGATAAATGACGTCGAACATAAATTCACTCACCGGAGCAGCAATCCGGAATGAATACATATGCACAACACAGAATCTATTTGATTCGTATGAAGGATTTATCTGCGTGCATGTACCAAAATCTTGAATCCAAGGACAACCTTGCACATCTTTGGAAAACTTGCCTCCAAGACAGCAATATCATTCTCCCAGTGAAGATCATTCGAACTACAATCTCCATGGAAATCAGGATGAAGATGAATTCTTTTCACAGGCACTAACTGAATTTCCCGAGGATTAGATTCAATGATTCCAGCAGCTACGGATAACAAAGAAATTGACAAGTCGTTTACACAATGTCCTGCTGTAAGAATATGAGTCGTGTCGAGGATGGATCCGCTACATCTATGCTCGTGAAAGTACCAGATGGAGACAATAGATTCGATAGATTTAACATCCGAGAAGGATTCGCCGTACATTGTGTTAACACCTGAAACTAATTGCTAGTGGTTTCAAGAGTTTCGAAAGAATTTCCTTACCAGAGTACCATGTACTGTTAAAAGAACAACCAGTAGAGGAATCATGCTGGATGAGCTGAGTAACGTTTGACCGAAAGTGTTTCTTGAATTTTATTCACTAGTTTAGTGGAGTTTTTAGATTCTAATCTTTCTATTCTCATTCCGGATCTCTTTATGAAAACAGCCAGCTTCTCATTCTTCTACCATGTCCCCATCCTCCTTATCTTGTTTGCTTTAGTTATCATTTCCTTCGGTAGACAAGTCCACTGTTTCGGTCTATTCACTCATTTTATCTTATTTCATTGACATGGCGCGTTCCTCAGAACCGCCGATTAACGAGCAAACATTGAAGTGACCTAATTATACTTTAAATTACAGTCATCTAATCCTGAGCTTCGAATACACTACATGATTTCAGTTCGAAAGAAAAGAACAAGCTTCATAGAAATTGATGCAAATAGAAGAATAACCCATAAGAGGAAATATTTATCGAAATAGCGAAAAAATTACGGTCTTTTGGAATCGAAGGTGTTCGTCAAGAATCCGTGTATTGATGATTTTTTGAGGATATGGATTCAGATATAATTTCAGAATGATCAATGACGAACAGAATGACGTGTGACCAATAGAAAAGACAAGTGATCAGGAAAAAGCCGAAGAAAAGCTTGTAAGTGCTCACTGTACTCTTTACCTCCAAATAGCGCACGGAAGTAACATCGATCAATTTCGACTTCCTCCACATGACTCACAAATCGAACCTGACATTAGCCTTGTGTTGCAGAAGTTAAAGGAAGGCGCTTCCATGAGATACTACAATTCTTTCATCTTTCAATAATATTTCATTTTTATCGCTTTATTACGTTACATCTCATATTCACTTTTTTGCATATTACGAACAACAAAAAAGATCTCAAATTTATCAGATATTTGAGAGAATTCGTTAATACATCATTTATAGAGAGATGCAATAATATTTTTCTCATCAATTCGAAACTTTTTCACTGACTCAACTGATGACATGAGCGTAACATACAACTCATGTAACTTTTGCAATAGGACTATCTCTTACTCCATGAAATCCTGAAGTTCTGCCGGCAACAGCATCACTTATAAATTTGCGATATGGAAATACTGCGGTGAAGAAAATTGCTTGATTAGGGCCATAAAGTAGATTCGTTAAGGACGTGTGAGTGCTGATAATTCCGACTAAGAGCCCATCGCAGATTATGGGACTGCCACTGTCTCCCTAATGATTCAATCGATACATTTCCTTGGATAAGTTGATTATAGATGCATTATCTAACTTACCTTAGTGGCAATGGGAAATGAATACAAATTAACAGTACAGAATTTATTTGAATCAAGAAGTGGGTTTATTCCCCTGCAGGTATCGTGGTCCAGTATGGTTGCTGATGACCACATGGATTTCAATAATGTTTCCTCGTGTCTTGTAGGCGTACGGGTCCATCGATACAGCTGACAGGCTTTTCCAAATGTTGAATCGCTTGGCAATGCAATTGCATTGATTGTAGAACTCCATACAAGGGGTGCCCTGAGCTAATATCAGAGAAAAAACGAAATTGAAAGTGAATCCTCAAGATTTCTACAAAATTAGGAATAATGATTTGCGGTTAACCCTAGAAGGAAAAACGGCCAGTATTGATCCAAGCATTGCGACGTGCCAATATTGTCATATAATATTGGGCCAATATTGGTTACTTAATATTTGCCGTTCTTCTCTCATCGGCGAAGGTTTGCAAACAAGAAAAAAAGCCCATAGAAGGCCACCTTCTCTTTGATACATGAATGCTCGTAAATTGAATTAAAATTAAAATTTCTTAACACATACCGTTACAACTGCAATATCGTTTTCTACCTTCGTCCACTGGTCTCTTTTGGCAGGAACGTATAGATAATCCGGATGAATTTGAATACGAGCAGCGAATGACAATTGGGATAAAGAAGTTTTTTCTATACAACATCGACTATGGCCACGCAAGATTGCCAGAGAAGCTGCAGTGCTGTTTTGGACACAGTGTGCTGCAGTGAGAATGTGAGTAGAGTCAATGATGGATCCGCCACAGAGATAGTAACCATCTTGAAACATTGCTACGTAATGTTGGAAATTTCCGTAGGGAATATTGATCGAACCAACTGCAAATTTCATTCACTTAAATTACTTGGATCATTAATCTAGTTATCACATCCAAAAAAGAAGTCTTGATTCGACTATTGGAATTTTTCATTCCATGTTTGCATTGGAAGCTTGCTTTAAGACTATTATGGACTTTGTTGGAAAGACTTGATTCAAGTTTGGAAAATGCCGCATCTCGATTGTAAACGATAGTCTCAATGAAAGTGTATGAAATTGTTAGGTATGTAGGACTGTCGAATGGAATTAAGCTACGCAAAACTAGAACAAGGATTAAAGGGGATTGATCCAAATGGACGGTTGTCCTTGAATCAAGGAAATCCCATTCAGGAACGGTTTCCGGATCAAGTTTGTTTTTCTATGGGCTTCCTACGGAGATATCGAACAGAACTCAACACTCACCATCAATAACTTCAGCGATGAATTTCAGGTAAGGGAATATACTCAGCAAAACTGGGAGATCGTTCTCATTTCGGCCTCCACTGATAGTTATTCCAACTGCGGAACCTCGGCAAATGACTGCAGTGCCATAATCTTTCTTGATGTGATAAAAATGGATACATTGAGAATCATTATTTTTCTATCGAATATTTGTGATTATCGGGGACCTTGGTGTGTTTACGAATGATGTGAGGGCATTCCTAAATAGTTGAGTGGACAATTCCTTTTAACATTTGAAGAAGATGATAATTGAGAATAAAAATATTTTCGTATTCCGCCGTTAAAAAAAGTGAGAAAACTGAGGATTGTAACCACACCGAGTGCAGGTCCCTGATAATCATTTTCCGTACATCTTCTAGAACAGTTGATGAAAACCGTGTCAATGCACATTTCTCATTTTTTGAGAGATGCACGTTCCCACTACGACATTTTTCATCCTCCAGAATACTAATCTGGGACCACCTCAATGTCAACGATTCGACACCATCAACAATAGCATCCTCCCATCCAAAAATTCCACAAATGTCACATCGATCCCAATTGTACTCCACGTTAACCAATGGAATCGCAGCAATTGTTGAGTCCCAGTTCAATTCTTCAGAAAGCTAACGATGTCAGAAATACTACATTACTTTCATTCTTTTGTATGAAGTGCGAAATTGAAATTTCCAAGAACTTACCTTCAAGACGACAATATTATTCTCCCAATGAACATCATTCGGTTCAAAAATTGCGCGGAAATCGGGATGGGGATGAATACTTTTCACAGGCACTCGCCGGACAGTTCGACGATTAACGTTTATGATTCCAGCAGCTACTGATAACAACGAAATTTGCAAGCCACTCACACAATTTTCTGCTGTGAGAATATGAGTCCTATCCAGAACAGATCCACTACATTTATGCTCATGAAAGTACCATATGGAGACGACAAATTCGGAAAATCCCACATCCGAGAAGGATTCGCCGCGCATCGTGCTCACACCTGAAACTGATTATCAGCGGTTTCAAAAGTTTTGGATGAGTTTCTTCACTCGCTTACCGTGTATCGTTAGAAGAGCAGCCAGCAGAAGGATCATAGTGAAATCGTTCACTACTCAAGTTACTTTCAAATTTCTGTTATCTGAATTCTGATGGAGTGATCTCTGGATTTTGGACCGTAACTCATGTAAGTTGAATGAGCAGAGTAACGTGTGTGATTCAATGAAAGACTGAAGGAGTGTTTCTCGAAATCTATTCACTAGTTGATTCCTCATTCCTTAATTATATAATGTCGGGTCTATCTATGATAAATGGTAGCTTCTAACTATTAGGCGGACTTCCATTTCTCTTATCTTGTTTGTTCCAGTTATCATTTTTTTCGGTAGTTCAAGTGTTTTTGTCTACTCAATCATTTGATTCTATTTCATTCAAATGAAATATTCCTCAGAACCAGAAAAAAAGCGAGCAAACATTTGTATGATCGGTTCGTCCAATAGAACCCGTGTAGAAAAAAATATATTCTAAAAAATATAAATCAAAAATAT
>JABSMS010072123.1:0-18923 GCA_018902275.1 Aleiodes sp. PSUC_FEM 10030003
TTCCAAAAAAATAAAAAAAATCAATTTTGACACATGTATTTCTACTAAAATTTCCTCAGCTTTTCAATGGAATCATCAGAAAATCTCTATCTCGAACCGTTCAATTCGAGTGTCCATTTTTCCCCACCTTCCCCTAAATAATTGCGCTTTATATTTTAATATTAACATGAATATTTCATTCTGAGAATTAAATCGGTTCGAATAACGATCTACGAAAAAGCTCGATGGAAATTCGATCTCTCTGTGATTGGAAGATCCAAAACCGGTTGGACAGCTGAGTCAAAGCAACTTCCTTCACCACTTCACTCCTGAACCGAAGTTTGTTGCAGAACTGACAGTTTCTTGGAAATGGCTTCAGTAATTTGCGAAAATCGTTGATTATAATGAAGGCAACATTAATTAAATTGTCATCATAAAATTTTCCTCCACTTCTGCTTCAAGCATCGATTATTTATTCCTCGAATATGAATGAGAGTCTGAAAAAGTAGGAAATGATGGGTATACATATGTTAAAATGGCAATAATCAGAAGAAGCAAGAAGTTTTAAAGGCATTCGAGATGCAGATGACTCGAGATTATAGACATTAGGAGCATTAGCCTGGGCGTTATGACTCGTTCGTGTAAGAGAGACAGGTTTTATACTGAAAATAACCGAGCATCTTTCTCTGTCAGAGATCACGAAGTTTGACAGCTTGAATTATTTTGAAAACAATTTTTTTCTTCGGGTGAATCACAGTAAGAAAAAGAGTTATGCATTTTTTTTATTCATTTTCAAGTCAATAATGCTTTTCCGAGAAAATCGTATGAGAAAAATGATACTTTAATTGTCTTTGCATGATCTTGGTTAAAGTAACAACGTGATTTCAGTCACGTAGCCCAACAGCGCTAAATTGGAATGCATGTTACGAGATATTATGCAGTCCTCCCCGTGGATAACCAAAAATAGCTTACAAACTGCTTTCTTCCGCGAATTTTTTTAAACATATTCGATATTTTTTTTTGTTCATTAAATTATGGATGGACAGTTTGTCCCGTGGAATTATCAATTTTTTTTTCGCTCATGAAAATTAACGCGGAGGGCCGCGATGAAAAATTTAACGATAAATTTGCTAATGCTGACATGCTGTCCATCTTTAACGAATTTCACCAGTAGCATAATCTCTTTTATTGATTAGTTCAGTGACCCTTCCTGGAATCTACTCACTCAAGCCCAGGTAAATCCCTAAAGTGACGTATTAACGATTTCCGAGGGCAGACGAGTACCATCAACGCTCGATTAAATTAATAATCTTCGTCGCGAGTCCAATTATATTTTCCCCGAGATTAACCTGACGTGATAGGAAATTCTTCCCCTCTCGTCTACTATTATCCTCCGGCATATTCAGTTAACATACAATGAATTTGTATTTCTGGGCGAAATTTTGAGATTTCGATTGGAATTCACGTCTTGAGGATGTTGAGTGATTAAAAAAAAAAATAGTGGAAAATTGATGAAATCGAATGAATTATGTTCATAAAATGATTTTTTAAAAATCGGTAAAATTTTTAGGGTAATTAGGAAAGTATTGATGGAGAAAATTAATAAATAATATCACATGTAGTTAAATGGAAATTGATGAAAATTCGTCATATCTCCGTCAAAAATGATAAAAAAATTCTGAATTTTTTTGAGGATGTAGAGTAATTCTAAACACGATTTTTGATGAAAATAGAATAATTATTAGGAGAATCCTCTTTTTTCAATTAATAAATGTTTCTTCCGATAGAAAAAAAAGGATCTTAATAATTATTTTTTTTTAATCTAAAATTGCGTTTAGAATTACTCTGTATATTCAAAAAATTTCGTTTTTTTCCATCACGATCAATTTTTATGAATTTTTCCAAATTAGATTTTACATCTTTAATTATTCAAGACAGAAAAAAATAGTTGCAACAAAAAATATTCTTTTCTTCAAAACAAATGAATTCGATTTCCTTCGTATTTTTCGTATCCAGATTATCCAGAAATATTTGACGCTGAAATCTGCAATAAATTTCTATTTGATTCCACTCGAAGAACCTTTTTTTGCCTAATCCCAACTGTAAATATCTCTGAAGATAATTGAAATACGAAGAAAACCTTCGCAAATCAAAGTTCTCAATGCTTCCTCAAATTTTTCATCCTGTAACTGCAATAGTTTCCGTATCAAACTCCAATAGATTTTAATTTTATGAGAAAACTTGTTGATAGTAGTTGCAGTTTCAATCTGCACAGAAAAAAATCATATATTATTTAGTCTAATAACACTACAATTTCTCATTGATGATTCTCGAAGCAAGTTCCTTCAGTTAAAACTGTTCTCAATATTATCCTGATATTAATTCGAGAAAATGGAATGTTCTCACGGAACAAGATGATATTACATCATCTCTTTAACTTCATTACTTTGTTTGATGTTTTTGAAAAAAAATAATAATAAAAGGTAGAAAAAAATGATTAAAGATAGAATATAGAAAGCAAGGGGGGAGCATTTCCGATCGTCTTAAGGGATAACGGTCTTTTGTAGACTTGGTTAGTATCATGGATAATTGGCCCCCGGAAGTTTTTACCCACAGAAGGTGGTTGAGTTGTGTTTTGTACTGGTGTTTCCTTACCAATTAACGTATTCGCATACTTGGTTGGTGGATCGTTAGCCAGATAATTTTCGTGCGTCTCACACAAGCGTAACGGTGATCGCATACACTTTAGTATCAACACTTCAATTTTCACGTACACGCAAGGCCATAGGCCACGTGGGTATCACGGGAAAAAATATATATAATATAATACTTCGATGCTTAATTTTTCTTTCGTTATGTGTGTATAACAGAAGTGAAGAAATAAAGTTATTTGAGGACGAAGAAGGTGATGGATTCATCAGATTTTTATGGTTTTATTGGAAAGGGTTTTTGCGATGAAAAATGGTATAATATCGTCGCCCTAGAGTCAAAAGGGCGCAAGTGCCATTCTCCAAAAAATGTACAAAAATTTAATCTACATTCATTTTTTCATAAGAATACTAACTTACGCCCTTTCATTATTAGGCAAGAAGAAACGGCACTTACGCCCTTTTGATTGTACAGCAACGATATTATTCCCACTGCAACTACACCAAAATTGATTGGGTTATAGCATTTTCCAGCGTAAATTATCCTGACTTTCCAAATAAATAAAAAATTGAGAATTTCCTCAATCATTATGTCAAAAAACAAATTTTTCTTCCTGTATAAGGAGAAATTCCTAAAATGGTAATATACGAAGATAAATGTCTTGATGTCTTCCTCACACTTATAATTGCCAGCAAGATAATGTCATTTAATTCCCCCGGTTTCAAAGCATGAAAAACCACCTGGCTCACAAGATGAATTGGAATCTATATCTCGTGAGAATATCACTAACAACATAAAATCGATGGTTAATCCTTAAATGTCCATGACATGACTATCGTCCATGACACACAACAATACGTAGTGGGTCAATTGTCTTTCCACGATTGTCAGAAAACATTGTTGGAAAAACATCTGTAAATATTTACAATAAAAAAATGCAGACGATAAAATTCCTGAAGGGAGCGTAAAGTCAAAAACCTTTTGGAACCAGATGCTACGAATAAGGTATCATTAAGTTGGCATTTTGGTATCCTGGCGAAATTTTTGCACGTATTTTTTGTCATTATCCTTCAAAGCCACAGGGCGAAAGGCTCATTTAATTTTTTTTCTCCCCTTTCGTAAAAGCATTCGCTGATTGCCTGTCGAAATTCACCGGGTTCCTCGAGGGCTCCAAATCTTTTTTTTTCATCTTCTTTTCTTCTTTTTTTATGAGAAAAATATTCAGCTTCTTCAAGCATAACTTTGAAATTATAGTAATTACCAAATTTTTTTTCTGAGTTCTTCATTATTTTTTTTTCACGTATAAGTACTTTTTGATGCTTGTTATCAAGTTAACTCAATTTTTAAGGGTACAGAATTTTTGTTTTTCGAGAATAGTTAATGAAGTCGATGGATTTTCAAAGTTTTCATAATTTCATTGGATAGCGAAAAAAAATCCAACTGAAAAATCACGAAAACAATTTTTTCAAGAAAAACTCTCAAAATATAAAAGAAATGAACTGATCAATAAATTTAATTTTGTCGTTGGATCAAATTGATAAAATTATCCGAAAAATTCGGGCGAATCTGCGTTCATAGGAAAAACTTCAGGAATTTATTGCCACAAATTATCATCGGTTAATGAAGTTAAAAAATTACTTCATACATATTTTATTTTCAAACTAATAATTTAAAATTCAATAGTGAACGAACCGACAAAACTATTTACTGCAATTGAAAATGCATCAGAAAAGAAGATGGCCAGGTAACATGGTAGAATTTAATGTATCGATATAAATGCACGTCCTGTATCTGGTTTTCTTATTGGTTGCATTGGCCGCAACAGTAACCCCATACGTGAGTAAGGCCTTTCAATCGTAATTTAACGTTAAAAGTTTAGTGCATTTATATAGTTTCAAGGAAGCTGCAGCTACTGATAAAAATCGACATTTGCAATATGGGAAATTTTTAGATAAATGAAGGGATAAATTGACAATGAGGAATTTATTGAATCTTTTGGCGGTAAAACATGGAGATTCAGAGAAGAATTTATTCCATTATTTGAAATCACTGCGAGAAATATGAAGTTTATGAGGAAACTCGTAGGTTAATGAATGAATTGAAAATAACAGCTTGGTAGAACAATATTTCAGTTATAAAATAGGGAAAAAATTCTAATTTACCGTAGAGTTATCAAGAAATGTTAATTTAATGGATTTTATGTAACAGCATCTCTCTTTCACTCAATAAAAATTGGGGAAGATGGAGAAAAACTGATCACGCGCCTTAGGATGTTATGCGACCTTGGACAAATGGTGGAAAATTGACAAAACTTAACGGATAATGTTTATAATATGATTTAAAAAATTCGGTAAATTTTTTAGGGATTTTGAGAAGCTATGAACGGACAAAATTAATAAATAAAATTACATGTAGTTAAATGGGAAAAAATTGATAAAAATTGGTCATATTTCCGTCAAAAGTAATGAAAAAAATCTGGAAATTTTTGAGGATATACAATAATTATGAAGACCATTTTCGATGAAAATCTCATAATTATTAGAATTCTTCTTTTATAAATAAATGATTACCTCAATGAATAGGAGGATCCTCTCAATAATTATGGAATTTTCATCTAAAACCGTGTTTAGAATCACTCCGTATTCTAAAAAAAAATAGAATTTTTTCCAGATATATTATCAACGTTTACTCATCTCCGACTCAACTAGGACTGAATGTTACTTTTGCCATAAATTGTAGCCATCTCTTCAATTTTCGACAGTTTTCTTGAAACAGAACCTTAAAACCAACTTTTCGTTCTGCATCATCGACCAAACTCTCACGTAATACCTTGAGAATTTCCTTTCTTCGCTCGAAGTCATCTCGTATTTTAATTTGCGGTTGTAAAAAAAATTAAATAAAGCGCATGATATGGATTATGCCGGCCAGGTGTACTGGTTGATTCGAGAGTTATAAATCTACGATGGGGGTCAAGTGCAATTAGCGTAAGTCAGTGAATGAAGGGGGCCTCTGATGTGGAAATTAAAGGGCTTTTAAAAACATTTATCTTGCGTGTGTATATATGTTACACGACGGGGAAAGGGAATGGTTGGTATTAGCCCATGGAAATTAATGAGGTATTATTCACGCACTTGGTTTATTACAGTTATTATATATACCGTGGGGTGCTTAATGTCAATGCCAACTCTTTCAATTCTCGTCGTTAAATTATTAAACCTTTGCGCTTTCAAATTAAATTGATTTAGATCAATGAGTAAGATATTGAAGTTCATTTAATTGTACGGTGTCTTTATCAAATGAAAGAGAATATAAAATTCGATGGATTTCCTAAATTTTTGTACTTTCGTTGAAAATATCGGAGAATTTTCGCTGGAATAATTGCAATGAATTATTGCAGCATTTTTCAGCGGGAATTTTTAAATTTTTTCAATAAAATTGCGATGATTTTTTTTAAATCTATCAAATTTAATAGCTCTAACAAATAGATTTTGTTCAGTTGCAATATTCTGTTCGAAAATTCTCATGTTGAAATTGTATTTCTCCAAATGTTTGTACCATCTATTCACAGTTTGCCAAACGATGCGCCCTTGAGTGAGAAATGGAGTTTTTTTTTTATTATTTCTTCACTTCTCAACTTTCAGCAAGAGTTTTGTAACTGAAAGAAGTTTCTACTATTTGCTGACGGGCGACACGCGTGAATTACGACGTTGTCCTGTGTCAATATGTCAAATCCCATGCATTTTCGATCTTCGGATATTTGTTAGAATTCTTTTTCTCGCTCTGAACGAAAATATTCCATGCATGATGAGGAAGGGCTTTGGTACTCATGTATGTACTTGTATGTGTGTTAGTTAGATGATGATGAGGAATACGTTTGAGAATACACAACCGAGAGGATGAGTCCCTCAAGTACATGGGCATTGTTAGATCCGGAGAGGATAGTCTCGAAACGTCCTTGTCTCCCTACTGTTGTTGTCATCCCCTTGGTCCTACGTCAAGTCTTTGAATCCTAGCTTACAATACAAATCTTGGTACATGCAACTGCAAACAAATATGGTCCCTGTTTTCTCTGAGTATTTCTCCATTTTTTTCAGTTGATAAAATTACGTGAAGAAATATAATTTTTTTATCAGAGAAAAATGGAATGTCCATGAAACATGGACGAAATCTATGGAAAATGAGCTCAGCTTTCATCGACAGCTATTTGCAACAATTAAAATGGGAGATATTCATGAAAACCTCAACTTTATGATGAACGACCTTCAAATTTTGGGGCTAAAAATATGAATTACCTCCGAAAAAAATGAAAAATTCGGCTTTGCCATATAATTTTTGTCGAAATTTTCCCTCGCTCTTCATTCGAATAATCATAAAATTTTCATCTCAATTACTTTCATCAGAAGATCGATTTCATCCAATTTTCTCTTGAATAATGATAACAGGATTTTAATAAAAATCATATTCCAACAATTTAAGTGCGAATTAACCCCTGCACCAAGTGCAGAACTCGTAGCTTTATGAAAAAGCCATAAAACACATTGAATAGGATAAAGAGAAGAGAGAAAAATAGTAAAAAGATATAAAAAAATGAAAAAAAAACGTCGAGAAAAACGTAAATAGAAAAGAAAAGCTTCCTGCAGCAGTCGTCCTTGCCCTCTCGCCAGTCGGTCCACGTCAAGGCCACCTCGCTCCGGGCGCAATGCACCCGCTCTTCTCGTCTAATATAATACAACGTTCTATCTCCACTTCTCCTCTCTCTCTATCTTTACGTTATAGACAGCATTTATGCCAACGAGTGAAATGTAACCTAACTTTAACCCACACATTCATAATCATCTTTTTATGCAACTGCCTTTTACTCACCAATAATTCAATCCAAAAGCATATCAAATTAGTTTATTACTCAATGCTGATTATGTGAATTTAATTTTATTTAGAATTCGAATGATTAAAAAAGGCAGTAGTTGAGTAAAATTGGATGAATTTGAGACAAAATTGGAAAATATTGAACTTAGATTCATTTGATACATTTTTTTCCAACAGTAAATTTAAAAAGGAGGAGAATTGAAATTTTAATAGAGAATGAAAAATTGGATAATTTGTGAATTTGAATTTTCATGAATTACTCGAAATTTCATTCAATCACTGAATAATCCACTTCAAATGTAAACGAAAAATCATAATTTCGTGGAAATTTGATGAATAATTGGCGATGATTTCAAATCTTATTTGAATATTTTCGTATCAAATAAATTTTCAAGAAATAAATTTCCTGAAATTCAAAGTTGACTGAAGTTTGTTGAGGATTTCAATATTTTTTCGTTGGATTTTAAATAATAATTTTCTACATTTTCTTTAAAAAAATTATATTTTGAAGAAAAATTTCATAAATTTGAGATCTGAAAATTACAATGAATTTCGGACGTTTCATTCGTCTTCTGATTGATCAACCGATTTTTCAATCATTGATTCAATTAAAATAAGAATTTCTCTGAACGCGTTCGTCTTCGTTTTCGAAATAAACGAATCAATGAATGAATCAAATTACAACACTTCACGAGTAGAGAATTCGAAATTTTGAATCATTCAATTCCTCCAAAACACAAGTAGATTATTCTAGAAAGATAAACTCTATATGACAAGTACAAATTGCTGATATATTGATAAAAAAACTTTATTGCGTGTGTTTATCCTATGATTTCTGAAAATTTAGGACTTTTTACACGTAA
Source organism: Aleiodes sp. PSUC_FEM 10030003 (assembly GCA_018902275.1). Classification (NCBI taxonomy): domain Eukaryota; kingdom Metazoa; phylum Arthropoda; class Insecta; order Hymenoptera; family Braconidae; genus Aleiodes; species Aleiodes sp. PSUC_FEM 10030003. The sequence goes on from JABSMS010072123.1 coordinate 8,358, forward strand.
TAAAATTCCTCCAAAAAAACGTCTGAACATCCTCCTAATCCTACTCATTTCCAAGATACTCACAAAAAAGAGTATCCCAGTTTTTCAAAACCCCTCATTTAACCACTTCTCCGCAAAATCATTACGCAACGCAAATTCCTCTCAAATAATCCGATTCCTCGAATTTAAATAAAACGAACATTTAAAATTTCTACTCTATAAAACAAAATTTTATCAATCCACTAATCTTGCTTTTCCTGCGGAAGTAAATTCACTCTTGATATCTTCTCCATTTTCATACGTCAACTCCCCTCCGCATTATCCCCTATTCTCTCATTCGTATTTGTCTCCACATGTATTTAGTAAATACAAGAATGGCCCCTCTTATCTTCCCACATACCTATACAATTCTTTATCCTCCCTTCCTCTCCTACTTTGTGAAATCATCTCACTTCCAGCAGTTTTGCTATTTTCCCACTCGTTTTCTCCACCAGCATCATGCTGGTTCGTTGCCACGAATAGCTATAAATAACTTGAGTTGTGTTATTTTTAACTCGCACGCACGACACGCACGAACGACACATGTACCCTCACCCCTCATCTCTCTCTCTTACTTCGTTCCACAAGAGATCTCTTTTTCCTGTTTCACCTCACAGTTTTCTTCTTCGCAATTCGCATAATCTTGGGGAGTTAAAAGGGGAGAAAAAGAATGGAGAAGAGAAGTGAAAGAGTTTGTAACATTGAAGAGTTGGAAAAAGATAAGCGATTCCAAACGTTGAATTGTTGTGTGTGAGGTCGAATCGAAGTGAAACGAGTTTTAACTTCGATTTTATACGTAATCCACTACGCAATACAGAACATTTTCCATAAACAAGAAATAAGATACGTTGTAATTGCCAATTTAAATTTTTCATCATTTTCTTTTCGGAAACGATGAATTTTTAAAATAATCATTAGTTTCATTGAAGAGATCGATCGATTTTCGTTGAAAAACGATGTAATACAATTAAACAATTAAATTCAATTTTTCGATTTTCTTAGTGAAATTATTAAAATTTCGAATATCCCTCAATTTTTTTTAATTACTTCAACTCGTTTTTACTCAAGAAACACGGATGCACAAAAAGTGTTATAGTTTCTTCACTGCAATGCCTTTTTTTCCTTCAATCTCCAGCATTGTTTACAGCCCAGTTGTGTCCAGTAGGGCGAAGTACCTCCGTGCTTCCTCAAGCATGACGTGAAGCGTTGATTAGATCCCTGACTCTACCTGTCTTCTTCACAATCTTTTTTTTCCCCACCTAAGAAGCATCATTTCAATGCCTTTTTTGTACTGATACCTTGGCGTTGTGACCTTGTGAAGGTCGGGTGAATGAACACAGTTGCTTCTCTTTACTCACCATAGAATCCACTGTTCAAGTAACATCCCCGGTATCGAACTCGAGAAATTTCCACGAAAAAAAGGGGACAAACAACTTTTTTACTTCATTAAATTCATTTCGTCTTATTTTTCATCTGAATTTCGATAAAATTTACTGCCAATACTCACTGATTGACCCATCATACAGATGAAAATCATAGGATGATTTCCCACGAGTATATCATCGAGAAATAACCAGCGAAATGATGCCCCGAAGACACGAATCAGTAAGAGAATAAAGAGAAGAAAAATCAAATGAAAAAAACAACTTTTATGAAATAATCACTGAACCATATATTGCACCATAAATCTCTATTCCACTGTAACGGGCAATTCTTGTTTTCGCATCAATGATTACAATGTCAAAACTATAAGTATTATTTTCTGATTATTCAGAGGCATCAAAGGAAAATTACTATAAAATCCTTTCTCAACATATAAAACTACCTTTTTTATGCTACTCAAAAACTTCTTGAAGACATCAAAAGACTGTTTATATTTGCATGTTCTAAACTTTACCAACATACTCATCAGTTTGGGATGCACACTAAAATTTACGTATGTGTTTGTGTGTGCGTAAATCTTTATGGGCTTTAAAAACACAACTTCCACGAGGAGGAATGATTACTTTAGTACTGGTAAACAGAGATACAAAACATCACTGGAGGGATAATAACCGTGAATCGTTTTACCATGGTACGTTTTTTAGTTTCTTACTGATTTTAAACCCCCACTGGTTCATGGTTAACGCGAATTAATGGAGCATTCCATTTGTGTTTGATGGAAGCGTAACTACGGTTCGGTTTAGTAGATTAATTTTAGTTAACATATGTTATCGGAATTTAATTGGATGATATCGGAGAGATTTTATCGAGAATAATATTTTAGTTAATGAAGTTGATGGGTATGGTAAATTATAACAAAGTCATTGTGAATTGCGGAACATTCGTGATAATAAATTGTAGAGTGTGATTGGCTGAACTGATTCCGAGATATCTCGAAAACTGTTACTTGGTTTTTTGAGTTTCGACAGTTATTTCACTCTGTTTTAAATTTATTCATTGATGATTCAACGGAATTTCAAGAATATTTAAACGAATCTCTTTAAAAACTCGAAAGTCATCTCTTTAAAAAAAAATCCTGCTTCGCCTTCAGTTGCAGCGATAAATCCTCCAAGCCCCCGTTAAATAATAGCATTATTAGCTCTATCAAGAATCGAAATCCTCAATCCCCTTTAAAATAGATTTTCTCCTAAAATAAAAGGAAGCGAAAAAAAGTAACATTGTAGGCGTTGGCTCCGTCCTTGCACATACTCCGGCACTGTACATTGCACATCTCTCCCATGCCACCACCGATCCTGAGAACTGATAAAACCCCTTGGCGCGAAGAAGTAGACACTATAAGTACACACATTGCGCCTAGTACAGCTCCCCCTTATATTCATTGGAAGTTTCTTCTCCTCCTGCAAGAAGGCGTAATGCTGCACAAGCCACAAGAAGCGAAAAAGCCTGTACGGCACACGCGAGTATCGATTATCGATCCCCCCTTCTTTCATCCAATGCAGCATCCATGAATTACGCAACGATAAAATCATAGACTACTAATAAATATAATTTTAACAAATTTTCTATTGAATATAAACGCAACATCAAAGCTTTCCTCCATCATGCATTGAATTTATGATCATAATTACCTTCGAGAATTTTGAATTTTTACAATTCAACAATTGAAGGTAAGGTACGTAGAACGTGTAAGGAGCCCTTGGACTGGAATTATCCATCTAAAAATAGGTTTTGAGGCAGATGAAGAGAACGGGAAAGGGTGTGGGGAGGAGAAAAATAAAAGAAAAGATTAAAACGAACGTTATGGGCAAAAGTGGCTTCTGCTTTTGAAGTTGACTTTATGGCTGTCTTAAGATTCCGAGCATCATCACCAGCCCACCCCATAATCAGTGGGCGATACTTCACGGGTTTCAACCAGACATCAGCATTCCACAATTCATTCGTGGATGCAATTTCATAGGATTCGAAGTAGTATAAAAGAAAATAAGAATTATGAAGAATTATTGTGGAGAGAATGAAAAATCGTTTTGGTTCAGGGATATTAAATGTGAAGTTGCACAGTTGGACTTTTTTCCGTAAATTTTCATTCAATGACATGAATCAACCTCGAAGCTTTTATGAAGTCATATCCGTAATTCAATGAAGCGGCGGCGTATGTTCACCTGATGATACAAAATACGCCTGTCGATGCTAATAGGAATGAGAAAAATCAAGACGAAGATAGAAGCTGGATAAGATTCTAGATCTTGGCCATTAGCAGAACGTGGTAGTTATATTGCCCATGATTATTATTATATCGAGTGTATCCATTCCCATTTATGATTATAGGAAGAGATGCCATGTGTGCCTACACACACGGGGCCTGTGCTTCATTTCTCTTCAACTACCGAACAAGAAGACGCAGAAATTGAAAAGGAAAAGAACAAGAAGTAAATGCAGATTGGAGGAGAAAAAAAGCAAGGATAACATGAAAGAGACGAAGAAGACTAGGCTTGCGTGCCCCTGATGCCTTGGCGTGATGCAAAAGTTCTCTTACCCACTGCCGTCTTACAAAACTCCTTTTTTCCCTACTTTTGCCTCGTCTCTGTAGCCCTAACCTTTTATCCCTACCCACATACGCGCTGTGCATTGCGTTTACTTCAAGTATATAATTAAACTCGAAATGGGATTGTTTGCGACACGGGGTAGAGACGGTACGAAGCGGATAGCTGGTCTTGATCTCACACGCTTAATGTTTTTTCGAATGTTTTAGTGCCAGAAGCAAATGAAGGAAAGCAAGCAAAACCTTGTTAGAAAGAGCACAGACTCAATCATCATCATCGTCATTACCTATGATTTTCCGAAGCTTTTGCTAGTCTCTTTTTCTCTCATTTTTCTTAATCTTCATCTTTTTGATCTTTTTTCATTTAATTTTCTTTCATTCATGTTCTATAATTTTTCATCTTGTAGAAAACGTTGGTGGAGAATTCTATTGGTCATGACTAGATGTATCCAGTGACTTGGCGGTAGTGAACTGCCATGGCATTTTCATGTCGGTGAACTCGCAAGGTCTCGTCAAGGCCGTACAATGAGTTTCACACAAACGTGTGCTTGTAGTTTATATATATATGTTTATACATGTATAAAGTATATAGCGAAGTAACATGGCTTGGGGTCCTTCGCCTCGGTAGTTCTCATCCTATCCTTATTCACTTCTACCCTAACAGTAGAAAATAAAGATGGATGTAGAAAAGGAAGAAGGAGAAGTAGTGATGGTCAAGAGAAGTTTATTCGTGACTCATTTGCCGGACGAATAACAACGTCCTCTACACTTCGTGATGATTAGAGCATCTCGATAGGCAATTTTTAGTATTTTTATTGCTGTGTTCTAATGGGAAAAGATGGATGGAGAGAGGAAAATTAATTTTTAGGTTATGAAGCAGTCTTGGTATTATATAATGAAGCTGTCGGTGAGGCAGAGCGATGAAGTTTTAAGTTATGTTCGTGGTTTCATGACAACTTCAATTGTTGACATGAAAAATTCATGGAAAATGGTAGAAAAATATCGAAATCCTTATTCGGAAAATTTTGAGGTTCAATAATATTCCAGCCGATTTCAATAATAATCAATGAATAATTAGAATTCGGTCTTTTTGGTCACTGCTTCATTTCAATAAAATTAATTTCTATATTTTCTATCGAAAAGATATTACGTTAGATAATTCTTGCAACAAGTTTTCTCAATTTATCTTGCTATCGGTCACTAAAAATTCTCTTCAAGGTCCCTTCGCAATCGTGATCTAATAAATTTAAAATCAATTTGTTCGGAGAGAAGAAATAATGACAATTGCATCTCTGTTCGTTTTTCTTTAATTCGTGAAAAATTTTTACTTCTCTAAAACAGGTTTTTAAGAATCATTTGATTAATTTTTCATTGAGATGCCATAAACATGTTTTCCATCAGCGCTCATTCTGAGTTTGAAGTGCAGTAGCCTCGGCTCTTGGAAGTCTTGAGAGACGGGCGTTAAATCATAAATCCAGTAAATTGCCCCCACAGTGAGGAAGAAGAAGTACTAAAGAACATGCGAGAAAAAGAGACAGAGGGAATGAAAAAAAATATAAGATGTGAAGAGTGTTACGGAGAACGAGACATTGAGTTTATTCGCACCTAGATGCGTACAGAAAGATGAAAAGTCTTGTGTGTGTCACTGTTGAGCCATCGTTACAGTGAATTCTCCTTATTAAAGAATTATTCAAAGAAATTAAAGTGGATAATTCAATTGTCAGAGGATTTCTAGATAATTGCAATTCATTTATTCAGAAAGCTTCATAAATTGACGAAAAAATGGTCAAATAAAATAAAGTTGATGACTTTTCAAAATTTTATGGACTTTATCGAAAAGCTGAGAAAATTTGCGCTTAAAAAATCCTATAGATCAATTGATTTTGGTCCAATAGTTCCCGAGAAAATGGAAAATGCCTCGAAAATTAGTTTCTCGAATATCGTTCTTTCTTTCTTTATTAATTGTAGACTTCGGGTTATAAGACCCATCGAAACCATCAAACCAATACAATTGCTGTTACAGTTAACACAAATGTAAATTCAAATAAAATTTTCAATATATAAATTTTGTTTATGACAACAGTATAAATAATGTAAAGCGATAATTAATCAATGTCCATATGTTCATACGGAGATCATAAAAGAAAACAAAAATTCCGATAGAATTGATAAATTTTACACAATTCATCAAATTCTTCTTAAAAATTGAAAAATGTCTCACTACAACGAGTTTGCACCACTGTTACCTCCATTATTACCCCAACCAGACAATGGCCACTTAAATCCTTGTTGCTAGTAAACATTCACAATTTTAAAAGTCCTTGAAAAAAGAAAAAACCCCGACATTAGAATCATTCGGGGGATAAAAAAGTATGGGGTGAATTGAAACGGCTCATATTAGTCAGTTGCCAATACACGTCAATGAGATGAAAATTCTACCTAAAGCAAATGGAACGGGCGGGTTAATAAGCACTGTACGATCGGGATTCGATCGTTCGTAATATTGACAGTGGGCGGTCTGATAGATTCTACCGTAAGGGGGCGATTGGGAAAAAAAGTTATCCACGATAGAGTGCTCTCACTGGAGTATTTCAACTCGGCTGAAAACGATGAGAGTGGATCACCACCTACTTCCCAACCAGTGCTCCCGGAGGGTAAATTATAACGTTTCATCGGCGAATTGAATTATTTAACTTTATTTATTCTGGAATAAATTTCATATTCTTGTCTCAATTAATTTTTTAATAATTCGTTCATACACAGGGCTTTTTTTTGATGATAATGAATTTGATGGATTTATGAGGCTTCGGTGATTTTATTGGGGAGAAGGGAAAATTTGCGCTGGAAAATAGTTTGAGGATGTTGAGTGACTGGAGAAATGGTGATTTAATTTGGGAAAATTGATAAAATCTAATGGATTGTTTTTATAATAGGGCGAACGGTCCAGTGAATGGACGATTAAGATTATTTCGTAATTCGTAAATTATTGAGAATTTCAGAATTCTTTCGAATAATAGAAGTAAAAGAACTTTCGAATAATAAAAAATTTGAGTTCCTATATTATTCAATTTTTTATTCGTATTTAAAAATTCAGGTAGCTCGTTAAAATTTCAATGCTCATTGGATCTTCGGAATAATATTCTTGAATTTTTCATGAAAAATAAAATTTCAAGGATAATTCTGTCTCAACTAGAATTAAAATTGCGGTGTTCAACCTTAATGACATATTGATATTGAATTTTCAATTTTTTCAACAGTTTGCATGTAATATTATTTATTAATTTTCTCCGTTAATAGCTTCCGAAATGCCCTGAAAATTATACTGAATTTTTTAAATCATTTTATAAACATAATCCATTGAGCTTTATCAATTTTTCGCTATTTTTTCAAATTCGCCCAACATTCTAAAATATTTCCAAACGTTTCAAAGCTAAATGAATTGTTTTCCTTTCCTCAGAATACAATCCAAATAAATTTCGAATTTTCCATAATTTTTTTTTTAAATATTCCGAATTGAAAAATACTTCTCGTTCGAGAATTTTCCATCAATGTCTCAGCATAGTATACTACGTTCTACGTTAACTAAATTTCCGTTCTGCACCGGTTTGTAATTGAGTCAATATCGTCTACTCTACCAGACAGAGTAGAAGACTTCGTTAGTCCACCCATGGTACAGAAAGTATGGTTTTCATCCTTCGTAATACAAAGTTCACTCAGTTTAATTAGTATTAATGGATGAAAGTACCTCGAGGGGAAAAAGCTAGAAAATCTCATGAATCCAAATGCAAGTAATTAGCTCAGACAATTTGTTCTACATAAAGTTGAGTAATCATCATTTATCTTGTTCAATCTCATCTCCAAATAATCTCATGAATCCTTCAAAAAGTTTTTACCATCGGAATTGGAAACAATTTAATGCCCCGTTAATTGTCGGGAAGATATTTTACGTAGGGAAGTTTAGAATCGTTGAGCTTAGGAAAAATAAAACTAAGAAATTACATAGTCGCCTCGGAAGTATTCGTAGTATTTACGTGATTACTGAAAGACAAAGTAAGGTATTTTCCTAGTGGATTGGATAAAAGGATGCCGCAGGTTGTGTCGCCCTCGTAAAGCAGTGGCTTCTGGTGGTTAGAATCACGCGGCATCGGTTAAAAGCATCGATTTGAGGAGAAATAAAAAGTCCCAACATTTAGCATCGATAAATACATAAGATAGGATTTTTTATTTTTATTTTATTTTAGTGATAATAAAGTGGGATTTTTCAAATTATGCTGGCGCCATTGGAAAGATCGGAAAATTTACACTGAAAAATACCTCACACGATTTTTTGGGTCGTTGGCTGGGAAAAAAGTGGGAAAGACAAAAATTACCAATTAATTTGTTTATAATGTGATAAAAAATAATTCCGTAAAATTTATTAAGAGGATTCTTCTTTGAGGAATAAATATTTTTTTCAATAAATTGAATGAACCTTCTACTTATGGAATTTTTATATAAAATCCTGGTTAGAATTACTCGGCTCGAATTTTTTTTTTTTTAATTCGATTCCATTTTTTAATTATTTTCAGATGTACAAATGGAGCAGGGCTACAGATCGGAGGTTCAGGAGCGTGCTTTAGTTGTATCCCTGCAGATGTTCAACTTGATACTGGAGCGTGGTATTGCACTGCTTAAAGAACAACTGGATAACCAAGAGCAGCCACGACTGGTGGTCAAAGAAGACATGCAGGTCCTTCTTCCAGCTATCAAGGTATCGAAGAAACCAGTCCACTTTTCTCCGCCTTTTCTATTTGCCTTTCTTTTTCTTTCTTCTCATTCCTGTAAAATCCAACCTAGGATAGTTATCTTCCGTGATAATTAATGAATCCACATGGATAAATGCTGAAATCTAAGGAATTGAATTAATAATCATTATGGGTAGAGCTTGTTGTGAGTATCGTCGTGTGTAAATTCACTGGATGATCTTTTATATTTTATTCAACGCTGAAGATCCAATTTTCAACTTTAAGGATTTATGAGCCCTCATTTCTGTTGGACACCCACGCAAATGTTTAAATAAGGCCACTGCTCAGTTTCAATGTTGCAAACGATCTTTGTCAATTTTTTTTCAATGCAAATTTTTGATTAATTACTAACCAGTTTACGTGGAACAATTTTTACGTTTATTCTTTTACAAATGTCTCGGAAACTATCGGGTTTAGGGTAATTTATGAGCAGATACTTTTTGTAGGGAATATAATAAGCTACAAAAATGGCCTCTTGACAGATTTCAATAAACTCAACCGTTTCAAAGATATCTGCTGAATAAGGTAATTTAAAAGAAAAACGGAACTATTTCTGTCTCAATCGAGAATACAACCATTTTGTTATGTATTGCAAAATATAATTCGAGTAATGCTGATTATGAATTTTTTTCTAATTTTTTTGACCTGATTTAACTAACAATTTTGAAAATTGGGAAAAAAATGGAGCGAAAGAATCCTTGGATTTCAAACAGATCCTCAGTCATGTTTCATGCGATCATTAATATCAACAGCTTCAGCGCCGGTTTACAAGATCACTTCTCAAACTAAATATATTGCTATATTCTCAACCTGATAAGATATAAGATTCATGGAATGCAATGAAGAAGTCCATTCCGAAGCAAGAAAATTAGTTTCACGTTGAAACCATTAGGTTATTTAAAAAGAGTCATAATAAAATTCTAATAATCATTATTCATAACTGGAAGTGATAATAATTCGTAATTTAATTTTTTTTCCCCAACAGATTTGGTGTGATTGGATGCTGTGCCACAGTACAGTATGGAATCCACCGCCATCGTGCGCTGATTATCGTGTTGGGTGAGTTTTTTATTCATATTATTCTCAATAGGGTGAAAAAGTTTCTCAATTAACGAGAAAACTTGATACCACATTGAAACACTATTGTTAGTTCGTTGATGAGCCACACGAAGCCTTGTTATCTCGCGTTAATTAGAGATCCACAACAATATATTGTGCGAATATTTGGAATATTTTCGATAAAAAAGTTTTTGCGGTCTGTCTTTAATGGATGTACTGAAATGGTAGTTTGCGCGGTCGGTAACCCGAGGATGCGCCCACTCGCCAATAGATAACGCCGCTGGGGAACTCGCGTTAAAAGTTTCAAGCGGGAGAAAAGAATGAAGGAAATTAGATATTTCGTATTTCAGAAGTGAATTTATTGGAATCACATCGGTGAAGGATTTTGATATTTGAGGAAAATTGAGAAATTTTTGTGAAGTGTTAGAAAAAAAATTAATGATTTAATATCAATATGTTTATGAATTATTGACTTTTGCTATTGAAAAATAAGAATAGTACTTACGTCCGTTGGATTCTACGGAGAGGATATGTGATTTGAATGGAAAATGTGTAAAAATTGATAACTTCGCGAAAAATTGTGAAAAATTCCAGAATTTTTTCATTATTTTTAAGGATATGATCAATTTTATCAATTTCCCATTTAATTACATGTAATATTATTTATTAATTTTCTCCGCTAATAGCTTCCTTAAATGCCCCAAAAATTTTACTGAATTTTTA